>CAUYQU010099751.1:0-59456 GCA_963574635.1 Cheracebus regulus
AACAGACCCATCCAAAAGTAGGCAAAGGATATGAATAGACACTTTTCATAAGAAGACATATTTGAGGCCAACAAACATGAAAAAATGCTCATCATCACTGATTATTAGAGAAATGCAAATCAAAACTACATTGAGATACCACCTCACACCAGTTAGAATGGTGATCATTAAAAAATCTGGAGGCAACAGATACCGGAGAGGATGTGGAGAAATAGGAACAGTTTTACACTGTTGGTGGGAGTATAAACTAGTTCAACCATTGTGGAAGATAATGTGGTGCTTCCTCAAGGACCTAGAAATAGAAATTCCATTTGACCCAGCAATCCCATCACTAGGTATATACCCAGAGGATTATAAATCATTCTATTATAAAGACACATGCACGTGTATGTTCATTGCAGCACTGTTTACAATAGCAAAGACCTGGAACCAACCCAAATGCCCATCGAAGATAGACTAGACAAGGAAAATGTGGTACATATACACCATGGAATACTATGCAGCCATAAAAAATGATGATTTTGTGTCCTTTTTAGGGACATGGATGAATCTGGAAACTATAATTCTCAGCAAACTGACACAAGAACAGAAAATCAAACACTGTGTGTTCTCACTCATAGGCCGGTGTTGAACAACGAGAACACATGGACACAGGGAGGGGAGCATCACATACTGGAGTCTGTTGGTGGGGGCCAAGGGAGGGACAGTGGCGGGGTGGGGAAGTCAGTGAGGGATAACATGGGGAGAAATGCCAGATGTAGGTGACGGGGGGATGGAGGCAGCAAACCATTACTGGGTATATCCAAAGAATTATAAATTGTTCTGTTATAAAGACACATGCACATGTATGTTCATTATGGCACTGTTTACAATAGCAAAGACCTGGAACCAACCCAAATGTCCATCATCGATAGACTGGATAAAGAAAATGTGGCACATATACACCATGGAATACTATGAAGCCATAAAAAAGATGAGTTCGTGTCCTTCATAGGGACATGGATGAATATGGAAACCATCATTCTCAGCAAACTGACACAAGAACAGAAAACCAAACATCATATGTCACCACTCACAGGCAGGTGTTTAACAGTTAGAACATGTGGACACAGGAAGGGGAGCATCATACACTGCAGTCTGTAGGGGGGTGCTAGGAGAGGGACAACAGGGTGGGGAGGGTTAATGAAGAGAGAAACACCAGATGTGGGTGATGGGGGGATGAAGGCAGCAAACCACCTTGCCATGTATGTATCTATGCAATAATCCTGCATGATCTGCACATGTACCCCAGAACCTAAATTACAATAAAAAAAAAAGTAAGTCTTGATGCAGGCTTTTCAAAGAGAAAATCACTATAAGAAAAAATTTGAAAATAAGTGAATATCAGGGGAAAAATAAAGATAATTTTCTTCTTTACAGACTTTAAAATTTGGGGGATAGGTAATCAAAATGAATGCCTACTATTATGTAATTGGAAAGCCTTGGATCTTTAGTGTGAAATAAATCTCAGCCTTTTGTTTTTATGTTTGAATCTAACCTAGGCAGTGGCAAGGCTGAGGATAAAATTCCTTTTGTTTTCAGAGAGATGATAACTAGCATCCAACAAGTAGTGTTACTCCCATTGTCTCATATAGTTATTCATATGAGTTTATAAAGTAGATATTATTTAACCTATCTTATGGATGAGTAAATATAGTGAGAAAATATGTACTAATTTACCCAAAAGCACATAGCTATTAAATGACAGAACTAGTACCCAAGCACAGGTTCATCTGACCTGAGAGCCTGTGGTTCTTCCATCCTATCACAATCTATACATTTCTTATTTATCATCCCCTGACAGGTGAGTTGAGTTTATTTCCTCTGTTTTGCACGTGTGACTCTTGGGTCTCAGAGATTAACTAAACACTTTAAATGTAAGTGGTTGAGTGTTGAGTAGGGCCCATATTTTCTGATTCTTAGTTTTAGGATATTTTGGTCTAGGCTTGCTACAGATTAGATTTAAAAAATAAAGATTGTTAATTCCATTCATATATTTGCAAAGACTAAAGCCAAAAGTCTTTATTTTATTTAATATGGTTTCTATGTATTTGTATTCACATTATTCTAAAATCATTGTGTTATTTTTTTAAATAAAATTACATATTAAGGAAAATGTGTTACACATTAAGAAAAATGTATTTCTAGATTTTCATCTCTAGAGATTCTGTTTCAATAGTTGTGGATTAGAGCCCAGGAATCTGCATATTTAAGAAACATGTGCTTCTGAAATAGGAGGTCTGCAGATGACATTTTGGGAAGCACTCTTATTTTAGTGCTTACTTTGTTATAATTTATTGATTTAACTTCATAATTTTAATTCACTTAAAGTTCTTAAGAAATCAGTTAATTCATATTTAAAGTCCTGCACAATCATGATGGAAAATTAAATTGATAAAATATTTTCCTTACACTTATAGTTAATGTTGCAATGAACAGGACATCCTGCTTTATTTTTCACAATTGAATAATTACTTTAGTTACATCTCAAGGAGAAGGATTGCTGGATCAAAACGCTTGCAGTTAGGCAGGCATGGTGGCAGACACCTGTAATCCCAGCTATTCAGGAGGCTAAGGCAAGAGAATCGCTTGAAGCCTGGAGGCAGAGGTTGCAGTGAGCCAAGATGACGCCATTGCACTCCAGTTTGAACAGAGCAAAACTCTGTCTCAAAAAAAAAATAAAAGTCTTGGGCACTACGCTAACCTTTTTGAATTTGATCTCTCAGGGTGCTAATAACCAAGTTATTCTAGATTTTTTTCATTGTCTGCGTTGTCTGATCGATGACATTATCTCCATACAAGCAGGCTGCTTATCGGTCCCCAGTGTTATATTTAATTTTGTTGACACAGAGTCATAGGGTCAAATAGGGTCACTGGATGAAGAAATACTCCACAATTAATTCAAAATAAATTTTAAGATACTATGGAACATATGTAAGTGTTTCCTCTCGACTGAAAATTGAAGACTTTTTTTTTGAGTAGTTTAACTCTGAAATTGAACACAATTGAAAGAAATACACAAGTTACAATAGATTTAAGATTGAATATTGCTCATAACACCTGCAAGATCTTAATTAGGCTATCAAGCATTCCACTACTTGTTCATTCATTCACCTAATGGATATTCATTCAATACTCATGACTTTAGGCACCAGACTAGGCAAACAAGACAGCATGGTCCCTTCCTTTATAACCTTTACACTGTAATCAAGATTGGCAACAAACAAATAATTGTAAAGTGATAAAAGAAAATGTGGCATTACAGAATGATTGACATAACACAGTTCCCATTGACTAGTCTAGAAAAATCCTCTTTGATGAAGTGATGAGTGAGGTGATGCCTGGAAAATTGGAGAGTAATTATCCAGGCAGAGAATGAAGTTGTTGTTGGCCTAGAGAACAACTTTAACTTTCTCGAGAGAAGAAAAGATATGCTCTTTTTGAAGGAGTGAAAGCATGTATATTTGAATGTACTTGAGAGAATGATAAGAGAGAAGCCAGGGGAAAATTGTAGGATTGCATCACGAAGGCCATGGTAAGGTAATTGGGCTTCATCTAAAAGACAGGGGCAAATGATTTCTAGCAGCGGGGTTAACATGTGCATATTCCCATTCTGGAAAAACAGCCTTCGTTGTTATGTGGAGACAGGATCTGAGAAGAGAAGCAGTGGAGAAGGGGACCATTTGCCAGGCTGTGGAATGGACTCACCTGGGGCCGATGACAATCTGACCTTGGATGTTGGCAATGAGGCCAGAAGGAGGTAGGAGGAGTTGGAACATGCTGAGGAAGTGGATTCTCCAGGAATTGGTGTTTGAATGAATATTAGGGATGAGGTTGATGGAGATGGCAATTATATGATAGTTTTCAAGTACTTTAAAAGTAGATGTTAACTTGCACTCATTTAGTTACTTAGAAATGTACAATTAAATTATGACTGATTATAGTTGCCCTGTTGTACTATCAAATACTAGATGTTATTATTTCTATTATTTGTACCCATTAGCCATTTCCCCCCTCCCTCACAATTCCTCATTCCCCTTCCCAGCCTATGGTAACCATCATTCTACTCTCTATCTCCAGGAGTTCAATTGTTTTTCTTTATAGATTCCATAAATAAGTGAGGACATGTGATGTTTGTCTTTCTGTGCCTTGCCTATTTCACTTAACATAATGATCTCTGGTTCCATCTTGTGCTTTATTCTTCCTGCTTTAGATATATAGTATATATTAAGGTACATTTTCTCTCTGTCCCTTCACTTTCAGCTTTGAGGGAAATTAAAGCCTTGGGTCTTGTGTATTAGATTATAATATCTTCTTTAAAAAAGAGTAGAAGTGTCAGAGAAGAAGCTCTAAGGCTCGGAAATATGGAGGCCTAGGTTGTCTGAGGAGCAAAATGACTCTCACTTTAATGGGGAGGAGGATAGGTGTTAGAAAGACAGCAGCAGTTGTCTATTAGTGTGCTTTTCCCATAGGAATTCAGATGGGTGGACTTTGGAGAACCTGGGAGTCTCTGAAAGATAGCCAAAGATCTCTAGGCTCAGTTTGGCACAGAACAATAAACAGATATCATTGGAATAAAAAACCCTTTTATATGTTATTTTGATAAAGTCTACACCAGCTTTTCAGGCATCAAATAAGCCTCTTGGTTTCTCTGGGATTTTAAAATGGGGAAAGGATCCAAAATAATATCTGTGACTAAGTATTTTGCCAACTGGGTGGTAACATATGCTCATGTTTTCAGAGCACTTAAGAAGTATGACTTTAAATATTTTTTAAATGTCCAGATATAAAAGTCTTCAGTGCCTACTAAGCACTAACATAAGACTATATGCCATGATTCAGATCTACTAGTGCTACCACTATCTGCATTTGGTAGACGAGCCACCTGCAGCTCAAAGCTGAAACATAACTTGTGCATGGCCATATAATGATATTGGAAGAATAAGTTTAACACCATATCACTAAATAATGGCTTCTGTAACAATGTTCAACAGCTAGTGGGACCTAATAATCAAATACCACTTGACCCAGAGAACAAACCTCCAGGCAGAAACTGGGCTTCTTTTAACTTTCTGTGAAGTATTGGTCTAAACTACCAGCAAGTTATAGCAAGTATAACTCTCTGTTGTAATTATCCACACAGTTGAGCGTATCTATACAGCCTGCCTCCTATTTTTAAGCCTAAGATTTATCCTCTGTGATATTAAACACAGTTTGCTGGTAAGAGATAATTCAGTTTCCCTCATAAAAAAAGCTTACCTTTATTGTTCAATAAATATTGTGCTTTATTTTCTCTATTTAAACTGAGAACATGCTTCCCCAGGCATGCAAAAATCAAGTGCATTATCTTCTCTTTTGCTGCAATGGTTGCCTCTTCCAATTATTTTGTGTAGACTATAAGAGTATGGTTGCCTATAGAGAAAAGGTGGATTTAAAGCTCCAGAATTATGGTGTGTGTGTGTGTGTGTGTGTGTGTGTGTGTGTGTGTGTGTGTGTGTGTGTGTTTGTATAGTGGGGGCTCTTTCTGTCAATATAAACAGTTTGATTTTAAATTTTAACACACAATGTATGGGCCCAGGTAAATTTATCAATGAAGATAAAATCATGAATGTGTAGAGAAAGGATACTCGTATATTGTTTTATTGTCTAATAAATGCATTTGAAGATTGTTCATAGGGTCCAGGCACCTTCTTTTCCTCTTCAGGTTTAGGAACCATCTCTTTGTGTTCTTTACTGTTAAATGTGCCATCTCTGGCTAATTTCATATTTTGTACCAAGAAAAAATTGTAATGCTATCATTACTCACAATGTCATAGCTCTTCGAACTACTTGCCTAAAAAACACAGAACAACTTGCCTATCCAAGTCTCAAATTCCAAGTATTTAATGCAGAGTTTATTTATAATGCTGCATCATTCAGCCATCATCCAACCTATTTATCATTCATAATGCCACCTGTGAATACTGGCTTCCATTGACTTTTCAAGAATCGCTACTGTGCCTTGTTGATGTTGACTACACATGCAAGTCATACTGAGAGTATGCAGTATGTGTGAATAATAATTAGCATCCTAGCCATATTAAACATATCATTCATACTAGTATGAATATAGAGAAATCCTTCAATTGTATCTTTTTTTGAGCTCTTTATTTACTGTTTTCCTATACAGAATGTGGTATTTTTAAATGTTTGTCTAATCCCTGGCTTTCACAAACTAACACCAGTCAGGAAGATAGGCAAGAGTCCCCTGGAAGAGTCAGAAGAGTTACCTTATTTGAGCAAGAAATATCTGTTGGGTATTTGACATGACATAAGACTAACCTAGAAGAGCACTCCTCACAGTATTGATTAGATGCAATAGAGAACACTAATAAAAAGAACCAGTTGGCATTGTAGAGAAGGTAAGTGTGGCTATTCCAACAATACTGACAGATATGTGGCTTGGAGTCTACAGAGTGGGTGAGGCGATCACCTTGCATTCCTGTAGCAGAGGATGAACAGGGCAAGGGAATGTTTACTACCACTCCTCTCATCTTTGTCACTATAAACCAGAGGAAACACTGCAGTCAAAATGCATACTGGTGAGGAAAAACCCTTTACAATACAGGAGTCTTAATCAAATTCAGGGGCTAGAGGTTGACATTTGAGTAGGGGCCTGCACATGTAATCAGCAGGTGCTTTTGAAATAGGAAGATTTTAGACTACAATTTGGGAAGTGCAGTTCTTTTAGAGCTTAATGTATTTTAATTTTTAAATTTTCTTTCTATAAGTTTTATTCACCTAAATTTCTCACTCAGTAAGTCAATTCATATTCAAAGCCCTGCACAATCATAGTGGACAATAAAATTGATAAAATGTCTCCCCTTACATTTATAGGTTATGTTACAATGAACAGAACATCTTGCTTTATTTCCCATTGTTGAATCATTTTCTTAGATTATATTCCAAGGGAAAATATTTCTGGATCAAAAGCCTTCAGCATTGTGTTGGATCTTGATCACTTTGTCATTTTAATAATTTTGACTTCTCATAGCTGATTGATTCTGTACATACAGGTGGGCACAGAAGATCAGAGGGAGCCTAAAATGGCAGAGACTAGGTCTGGAGGTCCATGTGTGTCCCAGGCTCATGGTGTTCTACCTTGATGACACTGCTGGCCTCAGCCATTCCAAAGTACCAAAACCAAACCTGGAGAATTTCATGGAAGACATTTCCACAACGTGTTCTTCCTTTAGGCATAGGTCAGGAAGTATTGTCCTAGGTACAAAAATTCATTGCAGCTCACAGAATAACTCACTTTGGGAAATTAAGTATCTTTTCTTCCCTCTCTGAGCTTTAGTTTTCTTAAACACAGGTAATGAAGAATAAAATCTGTTTCTCACAATTGTTGGGAAGGTTAAAATGGAATAATTTATTTGAAAGAACAGAATATTTTATATATTCAGAATGTTATAGAATATTTTATGTATTCAGAATGTTAATTTTCTTTCTTCCTAAAAAGTTAAATTCTTCATTTTGCAAAAGTTTTTTTTGAAAGTTTTTTTCTAAGTTTTTTAATATGTGAAAAATAACCCCATGCAAAATTTTGAAGATAAAAATTTGTGCCTCTGGCTATCTCTATTTTATTCTCTTTTCCTTTTGTTTCACTGTGCCTTATGTTCATTCTCCATTCTTCTCAAAATGTGTTCTTCAGAAATATGCTGAATTAGTTTTTCACATACAAGTATGAATCCATATCACTATAATTCATCTAGTAATTTATTTATTCATTATGGTAAATAAGTATTTATTGAGTACTTCTTTACCAGATGTTAAGATAGATATTGGTTATCACATGGTGTTAAGAGATATATTGGTTATCACAGGGCCAGCTTCATGTGTTTGCATGACCTGTGTGGTCCTGTTCTCAGAAGCTGGCTTTGTTTGGTTTAATGCTCTGCCATCTCTATCTTAAAATTCTTATAACTTTGAATAAGGGACTCATACTTTGTTTTCCACTGGACATCAGAGATTATATGGCCTGTGCTGAGTGCGGAATCCAAAAGGCACACATCCTGTTTTCAGTAGGTTCATGTGAGACATGTGCATTTAAAATAATAAGCCACCAAGAAATGTATAATGTATAAGGTTCTAAGAAAAAAGAAGTATTATTTGAAATAGAATAAGAGAGATAACCTAATTATGACCGGGGCAGTAAAGAAAGACTTTTCTGAGGATGTGAGCTAATGCTTAAAGAATGAGTAGGAGTCAGCTATGTCAGGAACTAAAAGAAACAACATTTTTAAAAGCCCCAAGGCAGATAAAAACTTGACACAGCTGAGAAACTTAAGCATTGAGCCTGACATGAGGTTGGAGTAATGTGGGAAAGGGGAGCAAAATTAAATTTTTCTTCTATAAACAAACTTCTCTGAGTCCTTTCCCCTCCTGTGGAATTGTACTCTGCTTTACAAGTTTTATAAGTTTATAAATTCTTGTATTCGTGTAAGTTTTTGTAACACAGCAAAGGTCATAAAAAATGCCTAAGCAGGCTAAACTCCAGCCATCTAGGTGCTATAACAAAATGCAACAAATAAGGTCCGTGCTAGTGCTAGGATCCTTGAGCTCTACAGATAGCATGCATGTGCCTATGTGCTGTATGTGCCTGCCATTGCTTGAAAAACTGTTTTTGTTTTGTTCCTGCAAACTTGTTTTCATGCCACTGTGTACTTCTCATATAAAAGATCAGGCCCTGTCTTTGTTCAGGGCTCAGTTTTCAGATACAAATCCACTGAGGCAGTGTACCTAAATAAAATCCCCCTGTTTCACCCGTTGGTCTCTCCGGTCTCCTGCATTTCTGCAACAAGAGTAGAAGGCAGGGACCAGATCATACAGATCTTTGTAGTCCAAAGAACCAATTTCATTTTTATGCCACATAGGGTAAAAACCTAAAGAAAAGGGATGTGTGTGTGTGTGTGTGTGTGTGTGTGTGTGTGTGTGTGTGTGTGTGTGTATGCGTATGCACATTCATATGTGCTGATACTAGGGAAGAATGACTTTTAGTGACCACCTAAAGTAAACCGGGCATGGTCATAGCTGAATCAGAAAGACCAGAAGGAAGATGTTGATGTTTTCTGTGAAAGAGAATTCAGAAAAAATAGAGTAGGTGTTTGGCAAGACAGCATGAGACTTCTGATTTGAAAGGAAGCACTTTAACCAACATTTTTGGATATTTACTCCTAAAAACATGTGTGCTTTGAATTATTTCTGGAAATGTTCAATGCAGGTCTTCCTCTTGGCTATATGTACAGTATCCCCTGGGAACGTGATGTTCCACTTCTTTATTTATAATTCCAACACTGGGATAATGCACTGTTCCAGTCTTTATTTCTCTTCTCACTGGTCCATAGAATGCAGAAGGGAACAAGATAGTATAGATGATGAAATATTATAAGGAGAATGTTGAAAAGTATGTCTCCACTCAGGATCTTAGTAGATATAACATAAACATACTGAAACAAAAACAGCTGGTATTGCTGATTAATTGCAGAAAATTTCATACTTTAGGGTAGCGTGTAAACCTATATAAATTTACTAGTGTTTAACACATAGCCACTATGTAACTTTGAGAAAGTTATTCATTCCCCTGAGCTTCAGCTTCCATAAATGAAAAGTGAGCATAAAAATACCTTTCAGATTATTTGACTTTAGTAATGTCACCACTGTTCTTTTCCCAAATATTCCTTTTCTGCTGCCTATTCCTTATTACTCAGCTCAGGAAGCCTTCTGTGGCAACACCTTATCTTCCTGCACCTTGCTTCAGTGCTGTTCTTGCTTACCCTGGCACAATCCTCAGCTTTCCTCTCCTACAAAGTATTATCTTATTCTTTTGAAAGGGCTAGTTTCCTCGTCTGACTCCCTCTCAAGATTACTATTTCCTGAAAGCTAAAAGAACTTAATCTCTGTGTCCTCAGTACCTTGGACAGTGCCAGGGTAGTTCTTAGTCAACTCTTGATGATTAATTGAATGAATGAATAAATGAGTTAGTTCTGCATAGAAGCGTTATGTAGCTTTTATCAGATAATACATATATAAGTACTCATGGCAGTGTCTTAATAGATGGTTCAGTAAATTGAGAGGTGATATAGAATGAAAACTTTTTCTTAAGCTCTTTATTGCTTTAATTCTGTGTGAGGAGACTCATTGTAAATTCAAAACAAAAAAGACATGTACCAATCTGTGATGCTAGAGTCTGGCAAGAAAGCTCTATTCTTGTTAAATAACATAATTTGCAAAATGTAATCTTTTGTAAATATGTCTTTTGTTAATTTCATCCTTTCTCTGAGACTCCTATAAGCATTCTAATCAGAAAAATTACAGAGATTTCTCAACCACTCTGAAAATAGACAAGGTCCATTGTTGTTTTACTAGTTTTTTGTTTGAATAAATTATGAAGTGACCCAAATACTTCCAATTTAATTCAAAGCTGTTATTCCTGATAATTTTTTAGTATTTGCTTTATACAATATAGGGTAAGGCAGTGTGTTTTAAATTATTTCAATTAAGGTCAGGAGAGTGTGTTCTCGTTCTAGTTATGTCAATAATTTGTTCTGTAATAAGCAAACTGCCTTACCTCTCTGCTAATGTAAGGTACTTTTATGCATATCAGAAAATGTTTATGTGTTTCTCTCCTCACTTTCTTTTTTAATTCTAAAATACTGAAAATTGAAGAAAGATTTAAGTGCTTATTCGAGTACACTTAGGCTTTTGTTTCAGCAATGATAACTACCTCAATTGGAAAAAAGTAATTTTTACTGCTTTCTACAAATTTTTAAGAATTATATACTTATAATAGTAAATATATTCAAAAATACATTCGATAAAAAATACATTTAATAAGTTCCTATAACATAGTTTAACAAATTTTACAATACCACTGCAGGACCATTAATGACCTAGTAATAACATTTATTAACTATTTTACTGACAAAAATAATCAATGAATCAATGCCACATCAGAATTGCTAAATTTCAGAAAGTTGCATTACTTTGCAATCTTCTCTTTGGCAGGATGACTGACTCGTTATTCTGTCCCATTTATTATAAGGCAGTGTAGTATGTGAAAAAAAAGTCAACTCAACATGGAAGAAGGATCAGGATTTGATAGAACACCAAACAGGCTGAACACCATGTTAAAAGATAAGGCCAGAAAATTGTCAAATGTTGATAATGCAATTCTGTGCCATGTCTCCTTGTCTGCCAATACATGAGGCCACAGATTCCAGTGAAAGAGCTGCCACAGGCTTTTAATTCTATATACAATTTATAACAAATGTTTTCTCACAAGATCAAATTCTAAACATGCAGTGTATCAGACTTTACATCTGCTTGGCTGGGAAAGAATATAGGAAATTATTTTTCTATTTCCAAGTTCTAGCAACTTTGTCTATTCTTCTTTGTTTGATGGCTGGAATTGTAAGTGCATACCACATATAGAAGTATTGTCCTTATATGCAGATGTTTCATACACTGCTGTGAACCTTCCAGTACCACTGCCATTACTGAGAATGTAGGCTGCTGGAGAACTGCCATTTGGCATCCTTCAAGATGATAAAAGTGATTAAGGGACCTCCTCAAAATCCAGCTGTCTATTTTCTACCACTTTTCTTTCCACACTTTTGGCTTAAACCAATTCAAGCCAGGCGCGGTGGCTCACGCCTGTAATCCGAGCACTTTGGGAGGCCGAGGTGGGCGGATCACGAGGTCAAGAGATCGAGACCATCCTGGCCAACATGGTGAAACCCCGTCTCTACTAAAAAGATACAAAAATTAGCTGGGCATGGTGGCGCACGCCTGTAGTCCCAACTGCTTGGGAGGCCGAGGCAGGAGAATTGCTTAAACCCAGGAGGCGGAGGTTATGAGCCGAGATTGCCACTGCACTCCAGCCCGGCGCCTGCTGACAGAGTAAGACTCTGTCTCAGAAAAAAAAAAACAATTCAACGGGAAATTTTTCTTTTTCATCCTGCATCTCTGTGATCTGCCTGAATAACTCTGGATGGCAAAGCAGTGCTGCATTTGACACAATTCCTCCGCTAGCTCTAGTATCTGATACACCATAAAAGGCAAAAGGTGGAGAAACAGGTGTGGAATCATGACTGCTTTTTCAGAATACTCCATAGAGAGATTGGTATCATTCACAGAGAAAGGCCTTTATTTTTTTCAAGGAGAAATACTTTAAATGGCGTCTTCTTCCTTGGGCAAACAAACAAATAAAAACAATAACAACAACAGGAGAACTCCGTAAATACCTGATGCAGCCTCTCTCCTCATTCCAAGGAATTTTTTTAGAAGCTGTCTCCAAAACACCGACTTATTTAATATTTGGGTGCATTCTCTCATTATCTAGTTCCTTTAAATGGACAATGTGTGTGGATGACTGGCCTAACTAGTAACTTTGTTGTATTAATTTTCCTCTCTCTTCACTTTTTTTCCTTGGGCTCCATGTACTTCATTACACAAGAGAGTGGTGTCTCAACCTTGTGTCAGATGAGGCCTCAGTGCCTCCAGAAGCCTGCTAAACTGGAAGAAGAGGTCTAACATTATTAGTGATAAGTCATTAGTAGATAGTGGAAATAACTTCCTTGTCTCAGAAGCTGAAAGATAAGTAAGAGACTCTCAAAAAAAATCTCAGTGTGTGCATTTTTGAGTCAATAATTTATATTTTAAAAATTTATTGCTTTCTGCTCTTTCTACTAAGGTATAATATACAGGAGAATTATCCTTTTTATAATACAGTTCTCTGAGTTTTGACAATTGCACACCCACCACCATGATGAAGATAAAGAACAGCTTCATCCATCAGCCTCCAAAATTCTCTGATGAACCTTTTCAGTCAGCTTTTTCCTCCACCCTAGATTCTGGCAATCACTGATCTATTTTCTGTTCCTAAAGTTTTCACTTTGGAAAAATGTCATAAAAAATGTGTGCATACAGTATGTAGTTTTTTGGATCTGACTTATTTTCCTTAGTGTAATGCATTTGAGATTCATCCATGTTTTAGCAAGTATCCATGGTTAATTTCCTTTTATTGCTGAGTAATATTGTACTTCATATTAGTACCATGATGTATTTATCCAGTCTCTAGTTCAATGACATTTAAAATGTTTCCAGTTTGGCAATTAAAAATAATGTACTTTTGAACATTCACATACATTTTTGTCTGTAGATATGATTTTCATTTCACACCTAAGAGTTGAAATGCTGGGGTGTATGTTAAGTGTATGTTTGACGATATAAAAAACTGCCAAATTGTCTTCCAAAGTGGAAGTACCATTGTACACTCTCACTAGTGAGGTGTTAAAGTTCTAGGTGCTCTGCATAACCACTATCATTTGACATTGTCATTTTCTTTTAAAACTTTAGTTATTTGGATATGTCTGGTGGTAACTGATTGCAATTTAATTTGCACTTTCTCTCTCTCTCTCTCTCTCTCTCTCTCTCTCTGGATAATGTCTCACTCTGTTTCCCAGGCTGGAGTGCAGTGCTGCAATCTCCGGCTCACTGCAGCCTCCGCCTCCCGGCTTCAGGTGATTCTCACGCCTCAGCCTCACGAGTAGCTGGCATTAAATTTGCACTTTTGTAATGACAAATTACATTAAGTATTTTTTCATGATTTCAAATTTTCATTTTGGGATAATATGAGACTTAGAGAAAATTTCTAAACTCATTCAAAGAATAAAACATATACCCTTCACCAACTGTTATTTTTCAATTATTAATAATTCACTACATTTGCTTTATTATATTCTCCATCTTACAGGGTACTTTTTTATACATATGTATTTGTACATAAATATTGACAATATATATATACATCTATTATTTTTCTCAATTTTTGAGAGCAACTAATATGCATAAAGGCCCTTAACCCCTAAAATATTCAATATGTTTATTACAAATAAAATAATTATTTGCATATAACCATGATATAGTCAAAAACTTAATTGGTGCCATAGGCCTTATTCAAATTTCAGTAATTATTCCAATAACATTTTGTGTTATGCATGTATATTAGTTTTATGTATGTATATTTTTTGTCTTTGTTTAATGTTTAATCTGGGATCACACATTCCAATTAGTTATCCCAAATCTTTAATCTCCTTTAATCTGAAATAGTTTTTTTTTTGCCTTTTATGATTGACATTTTTGAATAGCACAGAATGCTTATTCTGTAGAATGACCCTCAATTTGTGTTTGCCTGATGTTTCCTTATGTTGGTTGTTGATTATACTTTTTTTTGGTGGAAAAGTTACAGAACTGACGTGTTCTTCTTATAGTAATGCATGTTGATTTGTCTCATGTCCTGTGATATTAACTTTGATCATTTATTTAAGGTAGTGTTAGATTTCTCCACTGTAACATTATATTTTTGTCTCTGGAATTAATAGGTACCTTATAGGGAGATACTTTGAGACTATATAAATATCTTGTTACCCCTCAAACTTTAATTTACTAATTTTAACACTCAGTGATAATTTATGGTGAAATCAGTTGTTACTCTTATGGTTGCTCATTGATCATTTCTAATTCCATCATTCGTTCCTCAGCAGTTGGTATTCTAATATAAATAAATTCCTTCTTTCTCATTTATTTATATTAGTTTGTGCTATTGCATTTTTATTTTATTCTATTGATTATAAACTCAGATTTTAGATACTCAAACCACCCTGAGTTGGCTTATTGGAGTTCCTTCAATTTAGTAGCTGTGTTTTTTGAATATGTCTCAAACATACTTTGAAAACTTTTTCTTTTCCTACAATAAAATGAACCAGATTCATCTCATACTTTTTCAATTTGAGCCCTAGGATTAGCTATTTCTTCAGGAGAATTGTTTCTGTCTGAATTTTCTAAATTAATTTATTTAGTGGAAATTTTAAATTAGAAACCACATTTTGGTGTGTGATGGGCTCATTTTTATTATGATGTCCTTGTTCCCAGTTTCTTTCAACAAATAGAGATAGGGTATATGTGTATACACACACACACACATATTTCTAGGCATCTCTGTATGTGTCTTATCTATTTAAAATATGTATCTGTATTTTAAAAATGCATTTATGCTGAAATATCTATTCCAATTCAACACCACAAGATTCATTCTAGTGTTTTCCCTTGCATATTGTAATTCCTTTTTCCAGCAGTGAGAAGCTTTCACCTATACTTATTACAAGATAATTATTTATTTGCTGAATCTTAGAATACAAATAGTGGCTTCAGAATTGTTTGCACACATACCACTGAAATAAATAGCTCTACTAACAAGAGTTTATATCTACTTTATTTATTTACAATTTTTTTGCCTTCATACTTAGGGTATAATGTCAAAATATTGGGTTCATAAAAGTAATTTTTTTTCTTTTTTTTCTTTTTTACCTCCTTCAATATGGTTATTATAGATTTCAAATAAATTAAGTTCATTTGTTTATGTTTGCATGCATTTAAAGTTTCCCTCATCATTGTTGATTCTGTTTCTTTATATATTTGATTATGTAAAACTTCTGCATAATTTCAACATTCAGAACTGTACAATGAGTTATACTCAGCGAAATCTCACTCACTCCCCCATGTCCCTTACCCTTTTCATCCTGTTTCTAACATACTTCCTGTAAGTACCTAATCTCTTTAGTGTCTGGTTCATTCTTCCTATATTTATTTTTGGCACAAATAAGCAGATACATGAAGAAGTCATTTTAACTGCATATTTAATATTATATTTTCATATCTTTCTTCACAGGCTTGTGATTCTATAGAACGAATATGAGATTTTATTCATACATAAGTTTCACTATGACTTATATATAACATGCCTGAAATATTATAAGATTTTAATATAGAATTAACACATAAAATAAGCAAATTATAACAGCATATATGTATATATGTGCTATGTTATAGATAATATATATGCTATATGTAATATATATGCTACATAGATTCACTTAATATGTTTATTTTTTTAAAAAGTAAATGTGCATGCATTTATAGAGTTCATAAGCATAAATACCAATTCTTCTCAGGTAGAGGTGTTGGTGAAGTCATTAACCAAAAATGGAGGAGATCTTGATGACCATAGCTTATTTGTATCTTCCTTCTCATTTATTACATTGTTTCTGCATGATTTTCTAACTTGCTTTGTTTTACATCTGAAGTGATTGACACTAGAGCTTATGTATATTAATTGTGGAGTGATTCTAGACTTGCTGACTGCCATTTTTCAACGTTGTTTTAAAGTTGAGAGGACATATATATCAATTAGATTTGTATTTCTATTGTACTTTTTTCTGTTCTCATTTGGAATTACATTCATCTGAAAATATACAATATTCAGGAGAGGCTAATTTCTGTATATTTCTTCTATGCCTGGCTTTGATTGTCTTCTGCAAAATGCCTACTTTTGGGCAGAGTGGAATGGACAGAGAATGAATTGACAACTTGACAGAGCTTTAGGCTTTGTGACTAGAGCCCAAGAATATTTTAAAGCTTCTGTGGACCTTTAAAATGATGCAACTGAGGCTCAGACAGGAGCTAAATTTCTTGTGGTATGCTTGTCTTTGCTTGCTAATTGCTCTTAACTTTAGACCTATGAATGGCATGCATTGTGAGATATAAATAGGAAGCATGAAGAGGACAGAGCAGGAAAAAAAGAGATAGGATGGAGTTGAGGGTTGAGTACTGGGAAAGATCTGCTCTGTCACATTGCACTGTGCTGTGTTACATTGTCACCAATATGTACAGGCTGCTCCCTTAACCCAGAGTGTTTTCTTCCTGCAGCTGCCTGAGACATTGTGTCTCCCCAAAATTTGCAAAGATATCATTTACCATCTGAGGCTGTCTCAGATTCATTCAAAATAGTAAATAAATAACTCCTTTGACAACCTATCAAAAAACAACTATTACTGTCCTCTTTTATGAGATTGGACAGTGCTACTCAGAAAAGTTTATGTTAGATTTGTTCAGTCTACAAAATTATAAAATGGCTTAGCTTGGGTAATGCTGTCACCATTATAATTCCTCCTTTCTGAATTCATTGCACCAACTAGGGCACTTCTATTACTGCATGAATCATGTTATATTTCAATTGTGTGATTTTTACTTCTAACTCCTGTACTATTATGCAGTCTCTTAGATAGTTGAAAACTTCAGTGGTCCCCAATCTTTTTGGCACCAGAGATCAGCTTCATGGAAGACAATTTTTCCACAGACTGAAGCAGGGAGATGGTTTGGTGATGAAATTATTTGAATTCAGATAATCAGGCATTAGCTAGACTTGACTGTAGACTTATGAATGGCATGCACTGTGGGACATAGGAAGCATGAAGAGGACAGAGCAGGAAAGAAAGAGATAGGATGGAGTTGAGGGTGAGTACTGGGAAAGCATCTGCTGTGTCACTTTGCACTATGCTGTGTTACACTGTCACCAATTTGTACACATTGCTCCCTTAACCCAGAATGTTTTCTTCTTGCACCTGCCCAAGAAATTTTATCTTCCCAAAATTTGCAAAGACATCATCTAAGCTAGAAGTGTGCAGCCTAGATCCCTTGCATGTACAGTTCATAATAGGATTCTCATTCCAATGGGAATCTAAAGCCCTGGCTGATTTGACAGGAGGTAGAGGTCAGGTCATAAGCCTTGCTGGCTACTCACCTCCAGCTACGCTGGTTCCTAACAGGCTAGATACCCATTAGACGCCCTGGGGGTTGAGGAACCCTGACAACTGTGTTTTACCTGCCTCTGTAGCCAGCTACCACACTATCTGACACATACTTGATTTTAATAACTTTTAAAGATAAACAATATGTTTCTGAAACTCCCAGAAATCTGAGGTGTGCAGAAGAAGGGATTTAGAAACCATTGTTTTCCTGTTTAGCATGTTATTTTTATGTTGAATATACTTGTTTTTCTTTCATTCATTTTTCCAAGTGCCATGAGAAAACTTACAGAGATATCAAGAACTCTATGTAAAATCCCTACAACTCTGAATTGGCTTCCTGGGTTTGATTACGTGGGAGCAGCACCTTTATTCTCTATGCCAACAACATTCACACCACATAATGATCATAAGTGCTTTATTTTTTAGATTGAAGGAGAGCAGTTTTTGCTCTCTGTGGTGTGTGTGTGTGTACATGTGCGTGTGTGAGTGTGTGACAAACTGACTGTGGAGTGCTGATCATCACTCTTTGAGTCTGATTTCTTACCTGCTGTGCAAAACTTAGGATCACCTTGATGGATCCACTGACCAATTAGATGCCCTCATTAATTACAGTAATTTTGTAGATTACAAGATGCCCCATTATGCCACATACTTTATTATGGGGAAATCCAGTGCACATCTTCTTGGTTAATTTGGACATGAAGATCCCATAACTCATAGGGACTTTTGCATGAGGAGTGAGACAGTGGAAAAGCAGATAATAAGTAGGCTGATACAGTGAAAAGAGTACTGGTATGTGAGTGAAGGGAACTGTATCCCAGCCTCTGTTTTCATGTTTACTTGCTGGGTAATCTGGCTAAGTGCTTCAACCCATCCTGAATCAGAATTCTCATTTCTAAAGTCGATATATCTACTTTTCCTTCCCCTCAGCACTGATGTAAATTTCAAATAAAGTAATACGCAGCAATTTATTCATTCATTACTTCATTCATACAGTACACATATATTGAACATTTGCTAAGTTCTGAGGCTACTAAAATTCATTTAAAAAGCTCCTGATCACAAAGAGAGGGAGAAAAAAAAGTCACAATAATATAACAAGAGTTTGGATCATCATCTGTGTAACAGCACTCTTTTAAGTGACAGAGAAATATACATTGCCCCTTCTTTAAGGGAACAAAATGACATCACCATTCATTCAGTCTTACAAGGTGGGAACTTGAGGGTCATCTGACTCTCCCCTTATTCTAATCATCCACTTTGTAAAAAAAAAAGAAAAAAAAAAGGAACTCCAATTGATTCTTTCTCCCTAATATTTTAAAAATATGTCTATCTCCATCCTACTTCTATACCAGGTAATACCTATCACCTGGATTACTACAAAATTCTCCTCCCTAAGCAATCTGCTTTCTGTCTGTTTCCACTAATTCATTTTCCTTGTGAAGCCTGGATGATCTTTCTAGAAACAACTATGATTCTGTCACTTCCCTGCTAAAATCCTTCAAAGAGCTTTATTTTGGTTTTAGAGTAAAATCTAAGCTTCTTAACATGAAGTAAAATTTTTTTTATGCTCTGTTATCTATCTTTTCTCAAAGTACCCAGTATTTTTCAACGTATTTTCATGGCTATATTCTTCAAATAATATGCAAACTTTCTGAAGGATCACACTTGTAATTTTTATTGTATTTCTAGCAGTTAGAATGGTTCTTATACTGTTGCGTTCAATTAATCCTTGTTGCACAAATGGATCTCCCTCTAGTTTTTTTTTTTTTTCCCAGAAGAATTCCTAAGGTGTGTTGAACTAAAGTGATTTCCTAGGCTACTGCCACCATTTTAATCTCTGCTGATGATTGAAATTCAACCTATAAAAAGAAGAATGACATTCAATTATATGTTAAGTACCTGAAACTGCTAGGCACTTAATCTACACATCGCTATTGTACTAATAGCAAAGCAGACATGTTTTATATTTTTACATATGTCACATCATAGCAATGAGGTTAAAGAATATTAATTCATAAAAATGAATTAAAATTCAAATGCTCTAAAATGTAAAGGCATTGTTGAATTATTATTATTGATTTTTACCTCATACTTGCCTCCTGACATATGTTAGAAATGTGACTAAAATGAGACTTAGAAAATTTGTTCATGTAGTTGTCACTGTTGATTTTTTATGCTACTATTTGTCAATTTTGTCTCTTCATTGTGATTATTGTAAATCCCCTGATCCTCTTTTAATATAGCTAAAAATATGCATTGCTAATGTAAACAAGAACATGATGAGTCAGGACATACAATAACTTTATTGATTATTTTAAGCAGTTGCTGTGTAATGTATTTTACAAATTAATAGTACCTACCACCACATGCTAAGCCAGCTGCCCTACACCAACAAAGATCAAGTTAAGACAATTTAGCAGAATTAGACTGCTAAAATACACAAAGACAATATTACTAAACTGTTAGTCAGCTGGCATTAAAAGAGCTGCAGCTATTTCCAATGTTCTGGCATTGAAACTTTCTGGCATTAGTGATTATAAATCATTCCAAGTGTTTAAGCATTCCTTTTACTAACAGGAATAGATCTGAGGGGATCTTTTACATTTTCCTTCCCTTTTTCCTACTTTTAAAAGTCAATATCTCTTCTTATGACCTTTTCGTGGTAGCTTTCTTCCTCTTGTAACTGTGCCACCTAAGGCTGGCTTAGAAGCCTTTCTCTGTCCCTTCACTTACCCTGTGCTTTTTGTAATTATAAGACATGCTGTATGTACTGAAATTCTTTAGTTGTCAGTCTTTATCACTGACTATGAATTTATTGAGGGTAGA
This sequence comes from Cheracebus regulus, assembly GCA_963574635.1. Classification (NCBI taxonomy): domain Eukaryota; kingdom Metazoa; phylum Chordata; class Mammalia; order Primates; family Pitheciidae; genus Cheracebus; species Cheracebus regulus. The sequence goes on from CAUYQU010099751.1 coordinate 20,556, forward strand.
AAATACATTTTTTCAATTTTGATTATTCATGATTAATTTGAAATGTTCAATGGAAGTTATTGTGAGATTTGGAGAATGGGAATTGATATAGAAACATTATTAGTAAAAGTATAGTAAAACATAAAAACAAAACACAACAAATTGTCTACTTCATGTCAAACTTATTTGACATGTAAAGGATGCATAGATTATAAAAGTCAGTCCAATTTAGAGTTAATTATCTTTCTAAGTTTACACTAATACTTTCAAGAAGAAATTTTCATTTTGTGGTATACTGGTGGTTTTTCAATAAGATATTAAAAGACAAAAACATAGATTTTTTTTTTACACTTTTAAGTAAATTCCCAGTAACTATTGATTTGTCTGCAAATTCAATTAAAAGGTGTAGTGGAAGTTAGACACAACAATTTCATACAAAAAGTAGGGGGATTCTATCATGTGTCAGTAAGATTACAGGGAACAGATTCTCACAGATCTGGATTATAACTTATATAATGAGATATATGGTTTTGAATTCCAATTCTGCCACCTACTCACTGTACAACCTGGGGGCAATAAATTAATCTTACTGAAGTGATAATAATTTTCAGGACAGTTTGCAGATATGAATATTTAACAATAAGAAAACTAATATAGAACATGAATTATGATCTTATAATTTGTCAAAACCTGAGCATAGTGTCTTACATATTTGATTCTTCACAACAGTCCCATGAAACTGACCTTAATCAGGTTTTATAGATTTTAAAAAATAGATATTCACAATGGTTAAGAGACTTACTGAGATGTAACCAGCAAGTAAGCAGTAGAATCAAGTTGAGAGCCTAGGGTCAAGTGACTTCAGAACCAATAACTCTAACCAACATATGATGTGGTTAAACTACATTGTAGACTTTCCATAAATGATGACCAATGTAATAAACATACATTTGCAGCTGCTGAGCAAGAATAGGCATAATCTGATTTTCTCATTATCTGTAAAACTACTACTTATGACTTTTGGGTATTGACATCATTAATTGGTTAAATTCATAGTTAAAGAATGGTATCGTTATAAAAAGCTGAAATCAGATATTATGGGATTTTAGATTGCTTCTATCAAAAACACCTAAACTCATGAGGAGAGCATCTGTTCAGAACCCAAAATATCAACACAGAAAACACCTTGCACTGAAATTTGTAATTCTTAAGTTTAGGACTATTTATTTATGTTAGAATGTTTTGAAGCAGAAACCCACTTGCTCTTTCTTTCAAAAACATTTTACATGCTAAAACATAAACCATTTTTTGTTTACAGCATTCAGAAATCTGGTGGCACCTGCCCAATTATTTAAGGTCAATGGCCTTGAAATTGATCAATGTCCAATGAGTTATTAAAAATTGAGCAATGATTGGTGGAAGCAAGAGAAAATATAATTATGCTTAAGATGTCTGAATTATAAATGCAATTGTATTGACTCAACACAATTCCCTAAGTCCCTGGGAAGGTTGATAAAGGATATAATTTAAGATTATGGTAAGCTTATAAAATTTGCAAGACTGTGAGTTTGATGACTTTCAGAGACATTCTAGAGTGGCCTCAAGAAGTTTGAATTTTTGTACTTGAATGATTCAGAAACTCTAACATCAGTAATAAAATTGAAGAAAAGCAGGACTTCCAAACAAGCTGTCTTATGGCTTGTCATTTTTTACTGACTGAATTCAGCGCTAGCAGCATGGATAAACACAGTAAGCAATAGTCTGAGAGGCGATATTAGTTGAATTTCAAGATCTACCAATAAGGGTATGACTTAGGTTAAGTGATTTTACTTTTATTGGTATTATTGTCATTTTTGAAAAATAAAGACACTGTCTGGATCATCTTTAAGCTCTTCTTACTGTAGCAAAACCTGAAATTCTCATAACTCTAGTAGGAATGCTAGGATAAGCTTCTAATTTCTGTTTCCAGAGAAAAAACATTTTATGGTGCGCAGTATAGGATTGAACTCAATATTAAGTAGATCTTTTTAACAAAGACCACTTTTTAAAACTTAGGAACAATTTACAGATAAATTGTTTAGCTAAACATATTGTACATAAGGGGGATCTTCATGTCAGGAGAGGCATAATGAAGCCAAATGAAAATTGAGCCACATAAATGAATAGTGAGTTAAGTCAGTTAATGATATGACATTGTGGCTCAGACTGGATAATCCCCAAACAATCAATTGAAAAAGAGAATTAGATGGCTTTATATCTCACTGTTAGTCCCGGTGAAACCAGTCATGTGAGCTAGTTATATCACTTTATAAACAAGGAAACTCAAAGTTCAAAGATGCTTAGCTATATTTAGGCAGCTAGTAAGCCCTGAGACAAAAACTCAGTCTTCTGAAACCAACTCCAGCACGTTTTCTACAATATACTATGCTGTACCACCATCTACTGTTTCTATTATCTTTTAAATATTTAAGGAGCTCCTTGACACATTCTCACCATTTTCAAACTTAATGACTCATTGGGAACCACTCAGTTCACTGAAATATAAATAAAATCATTCCTTACAGTTACTTTATAATCTAAGGGCAATCTTAGAATAATATTTCCTACATCTAGTTCTCTGGTTGGTATGCAATAAGGAGATAAATGGAGAGAATTATAGAAAGTCATTTGAACTTTGAGGACTAGGGGACAAAATAAGATACATACACCTGTAAGTACAAAAACAATGAAATATAAGAAGTTAGTCTGGACCCCCATTCTGTGGTATACTCGAAAATTTACACAGTCCTTTGGGCTGCCCATACTTAGTCAGACTTCAAGATCTCCTCCTCATTTCCTGAATAGTTACTTAAACAGGGTAAAATTTGTGAAGTCAGATGGACATCAGTTTAAATCGTGGTTTTGATACTGTAGATGTAATTAAATGTCAAAAACTCTTGAGTACTGGATCCAATACCTGTTGGCTTTATAATTTTGGACATTTTGCTTAACCTCTTATTTGAAAAGGGGAAGGGAAAATATCTACTTTAAATGGGTATTGAGTGCATTGCCCAAGGAAAAGTCTGTATATACTTCTAAAATATTTAACCTCACAGAAGGGTGAATTTTTTTTTATCTGAAAAATAACAATGATTACTATGTAATGGGCAGTCATAAATATTACAAAAGATAATCATCATAGAACCCCTGATACAGGCCTCCAGTTGGGTCATTAATAGCATTGTCTTAATTGATAGTTCCTAACTATGGTTGTGTCTCAAAAACTCACCAGTATTGATCAAGCACCTGCCTGGATAACAGCCTGATCCCAGACTCAAGATCTCTGTGTTCCTGAGTGTGTGATCAGGCTGTTATTCATGCAGAGTACCCTGAGAGTGTGTTCAGGGTAGATATATGTATTTTTCAAAGATAAACACATAATCCTCACCATAGCTGTAGTAAAAAACAAGTGGTCTAATTTTCCCGATTATACCATTTTTATCTTCTTTCCACCTTTCTACATTCACTCATTTTAGATTAGAGACTATTCCAATATGGTCCTGAAATATTTACACCCCATTGAACTTGAGCAATATAGCTGCCTGTTATGTCTTTAATTAATACAAAGAGCAATTAGATTTATCTTAAAATTGGGAAGCCCTTTCCTTTTATATCTAGGAATCTTTGTTAAGTTCAAGGAAGTATTATTTTATTACTATTGTTTCTATTGTGATTAGTCTGGTTTCTACCACAGAATAAGTAATAAATCTTACGTCGAATTTCAATTTTCAGTGTTTCAAACTATTCTCTTATTATTTTTGTATTTTAATATGTAATTTATAAACTTATTAAATTTGTCCTCTACAGTCTGATTCAATTGCCCACCAAGTTATCTTTGATATTTACTACCTTTAATTTTATTTTAATTTTGTTATTTGATTTTTATTTTTAAAAACTGTTTCATTGATCTTTTTCATCTCATTCATCTTTCCTTTTGTCTTAAATTGTTGAATCTTCTCCTCAGCTTCTTATTTGATTATGGATTTCTATGAGTTTCTCTAGTTGTAATACAGAATTTATAATGGCTTATTTCCCTCCCTAACCTGTAAGATACTATTTAGTTTTACCTTATTTCTCCATTTTTCCCATTAATTTTATGTCACTCAAGAAAAAGCAAGTACTTACAATTGCCAGAGAAATCTAGCTAGGTTTGGTAAAACGTAAATTGTGTAGATTGTCCTTACCCCGTATTTGTGCTGATCAAATCTCATTTTCTCAACTAGACAGATAATATTAGGCTATTGTTTACTGAAGTTGTATGCATGCTCATATGAGGTGTTTTTCCCTCACCAGTCAAGTATCTCTACAGGAAGTTCATACACTGGTTAAACTCCACCATTGTGCCTCTTAGTGTTCATGCTTCAGCCCACTTGCCAAACTCCTGAGATCTTATTGGAAAGGTGCTGATCACCAACTTCAGGTTTTTTCTATCTATTGGGAGATAGCTTTTCCTGGTGCCAGCTGTGACCAATTATTATTTTAGCAAGACAGTTTAATAATCACCTGATGGTTTCCTGACATTATGGGGTCAGGGGGTCTCTTCTTCCCTGCTTTCCTTGATTATGTCTGCCTAGCTAGCTACTCTAACACAGCCTCTGGGAGGTAGCCTTTCCCTGCCTTAGTTTACTCTTTTATATAGTAAGAAAAACAAGTCACTATCTCCTAGTGTTGGCAGGATTAAGTGAGTTAATTATGTAAAACATGTAGTAAGTCTAATTTACATGTTTACTATTTTCCATATCAATAAGAAATGCTTTTCTATACCATGCAGAGGTAAAAAAAAAAAAAAACTGCCAATGAAATCATTGGTCCTTTCTTTTGTAAAACAAATGTTTTCCACTTTCATAGGATTTTGTAGGTTGTAAAGCACTAGCAAAAAAATATTAAAATCATGCACTTTGCTGTGAGTTAGTTTTATAATTTGCCTAGGCTCTGTCTCTTACAATTGTATCATATTGAGCAAGTCATTTAGCCCAAGATTTAGCCTCCTTATCTCCAAAAATGGTTTTGATAATACTATCTACTCCATAGAACCACTATGAAGATTAAATTTTAATAGAAATTAACTGAGTGTGAACAGTACTGACTCATCGAAACTCATAATAACAACATGAATAATTAAAACATCCAAGATGAGATTAAATAATTAAAAAGTAAGCTACTTTAAAAATGTGAGCCAAGTAGTATTGTTCTTTCAGTTTATTTTTCTAACAGTAAAATTGTAAATCATCTCTAAGTTTTCCATCATTTTCTAGTTGAAGTCTAGTTGAAACAGAGTGGTCACAGGAGAATAAAAAATTCAGACAGCAGTTTTACATGACTGGCAAAAGAAACTTTAAATAGCTGTAAAAGGTAGGGGCTATCAAAAATGTGGTGTGGACCATCCTGGCTAAGAACTATTGTACCCAACATAGTACTGGATTTGACCTTATTTTTACCTTAAACCCCTTTATATGGTCATTGACATACTAAACCACACACCCAGAAGTACCATCACAGTTCCAAGAACAGCCATATTTGTTGTAAAAATGAGTGGCATCACAGTCTGAGAAATCTCTACCTTTTTTTCAGAGATCTTCATGAATATTCCACCCCTTAGTTAAAGAAACCCATAAAGCTAGCAGCACCAAGTCCCCTTGCTTGTAACTTTCTCTTGAGTATGCCGACACTCCCCTTTCTCGAGTGAGTACTTTTCACTTTGCAATAAATCTCCTTTCACTCTTTTCTGTCTCATTTTTGAATGAGACGATGTCAATGTCCTACTGGCATTTGGGGACCCCCCGGACCCAGCCTACCAGTATCAGAGTAAAGTGATTTGCTTAAAATCAGAAATGGTGGATTATAATAGATACTGAATTCCTCTTTATTGCATATTAAGTAAAACTCTCTCTGCTACCTCTTGGGTTTAATAAAAATAAGTATACTGTGACCTGAGGACCTGAGAAGTAGTTTTGAAGACAAACACCTTTTCTAAAGTTGCATGAAATAGCTGGAAAAAGTCAAGCCCTTATATCTTCTTTAAGGTCATTCTGATGGTACTTTGAAATAAAATTAGCCTTTGGTAGAAACTTTATAAGGCATTCACCTGAAATGTACCCTTTTATTTTATCAACAATAATGAAAAGTAGGCATGACTATCCTCATTTATGATATTTCCTCATCATAAAGATGAAAACTGAAGCTCAGAAAAGCTGAGTAACTTGCCTTTGGTCATACTGCTAACAATCAGGTCAGATCTACCTCACTCCAAATCCCTCACTCTTTCCGCCACTTAACACTGATGCAAGATTAAAAATAAATCTAGTTATTTCCCCTGCTAGGTCTAGCTAAAAAATCACTGAGAAATGGTTTCCAAGTCCTGCTTCTTTTTCTCCCTAAAAAAAGGATTCTGAGGGATATAATAGTTTGAAACTCCTTTGTCACTTAACATTTCAAATATACTAACAGATGGCTTCTCCCAGCTCTAGGCAGATGATGGTTCAGAAATAAGTGGTGTTAGGAGATTTCTTAGGAACGCTCAGGGACAGGAAAGACAGCTGTCACAGAATATCTTAATTACAGCATTTACAAAGTTCTAATTAATGTAATGGTACTTTTATGATTATATTAATGTTATGACCATCAGGGCGTTTGTTGCTGAACTCATTTGGCAAGATAATTTGGAAGTCATTGCATATTTTAAGGATAACAATTGTTATATGAGCTTGATAATCTCTTGTTTTACAGTAGAAATGTTTTAAAAACTCAAAAATACTTTGTAGCTAAGAATGAAACAAAATATATTTTTAAAACATGCATTTTGCTGATAAATAAAAATTGAAAATGATAGAAATTTAGACATTACACAATGAAAAACTATAGTAGAACATATTGGAGGAAGTACAGAGCCTTTAAAGTCTAGATGCCTATGTAAATGTTAGCATATATTAGCCCTGTTATTCTGGACGAGTCATTTCATCATTCTTGGGCTTGATTCTTTTTCAATTAAATGGAAATAAGAACAATAATATCTACTTATCTTTGGTTTTACCAGGAAAATTTAGGTTGTAGCTAAATAATTTGGAGGTTGTAGTTTTTTGTTGTTGTATAAGGAACTGTAAATTCTAATCTATTCGAATTTCTAATTGGAAGCTAGATAAAACTAAAATGGAAATTTTGAATTCCAAATGCCTCATTTATTCACACAAATAAGTAAATTAGAGTTTTCTTTTTGAATTTTTTACAGTTTTGTTTTTCTGCTATTTGAAGTAGAATGCACTTCAAGTAAGAAGGGTCTTGGATTAGATAGAATTGAGTTTGAATTTTGCTTCTGACACATAGTTATGAGATCCAGGTCATGTTGCTTTTCCTTTCTGAGCAACGGTTACTTTAAAGAAAAACTGTTTGGATAATACCACCAAATACACAGTATTATTGTGAAAACAAATGAAATAGCATGTGTTAAAGCATCTATACACAGTGTCTGATATATACCACATTCCTATCATGTTTTCTTTTTTCTTGCTTTAGTAAAGCTGTGATTATTTTAAACTGAAGATAGCAATATAGGCCTCATTGATTTTAAACATTGGGACATGATTAAGCTTTTTAAATTTTATTTGTAAATAAATGATTATTTTTGCAATTATTTCTATCATATCTCTTCTAGTAGATTTTAAGTTTCATGAGGGGAAACCCATAATTCATTTACTTAAATACTTACAAAAACCTGAATGAATCAAGGAATTCCATTTTGAGTTGTATCTTAAAATCAATTAAACCATTTTAGTACACTGTACAGGGCAACATGCGTTTAGCAATAAAACATTTCAACTGAATTCACCATTAGTTTCAGGACAGTCAGTAGGCCTTTGTCATTGTTAGTTAAATACATTCACCATCTGTTTTGATGACCCCCACTAATGTAGCCCTTTTCCAATATTTTCTATAATATCACCATGCTCAGTTTTTCCATAGACATATTGCAGTCTGAGCTTATCATTTTTGGTTGTTATCTATGCCCTCATCTCTCCCATTAAAACTGTGAAATTTGTCTGTGTAACTTAATATTGTATCCTAAATGTTTAACCTGGTGCATAGCACACAGGGTGCCAAGAAGTGACCGGTAAATATCATTTTCATGTCAGTCTCAGACAACTTAGCCATTCTTTGTTACCATGTTACACTGGTTTCTTGATTATAAAATAGGTAATTCAGTGAAAGGAAATACCATTCACAAAAGTATAGTTTGGAGTAACATGGATATACTAATGGACCAGAATAATGCTTACCAACTTACATTTTTTTAAAGCTCATAGATTATACCATAAAATCAGTTAAGCCAGATTGAAGAAGCTTATATAACCAGACAATATCATTTTAGAGACTTAAAATTGTAACTGTTAAAGAAAACTGGAACTGGACAATAATGACACAAATTTTGTTCAAAAACTATTGCAATAGAGGAAAAGAGGCCTCCCTATATAAAACTAAACTCAGTTTTAAATATCGCAAGGACAAGTAGGTATTTATAGCCAAAGAATTGATTTGAGAGGTGGAGGAGTTTGGTAGATGGAAAATTACTAGGAGGAAACATGAAGGATAGGAGGAAGTCATGCAAAACTGACCTCACTCAAGGTTCTTCCTGAAGGCAGACCAAGGTGATAAAATATCAACAGTGGGGATTACCAATAAACTGACTTAACAGGAGTCTTACTAGAACTGGGCTATACAAGCCTGAGCACAAGGCCCAAGGAAGAAGACTTGCTGAGAAAAGGGCTTAGAGGAGCCTGACTAAAGTTTGTTCAAGTAGAGGGTCTTTGTTGTGCCATATACCTGGCAGAACAAATAAAATTCAATTATTAGATAGACTAAATCCATGAATTCAATTCTATTTTTTTCCCATGAGGCATTTACTGAGCACCCACAGATGCCAGACAATGTGATGAGTGCTGGAGACACAAAGGAGAATAGATATAATTTTGACCTTCAGATAACTCAGTATCTAAAGCATCTTTCTATAATCCAGGACAGAAAATCATATGCTTTTAATGTACAGATTGGGAAAATATGGAGTGAGAAAGGAGCATTCAGGAAGATTCATGAACTGGATAATGCTTGAACTAGCTGGAATAATGCAAAGGAAATGGTGAGGATAATGACCTAGGTGTTGGGGTGGTTGTGGGCTGAGATTTCCAGGTACAGTTAACACCATATGCAAAGGCACGGGGCTGTCAAAAAAATGCGCCAATTGAGGACACGAAATGCTATAGTGGCATTCAAGAGCTTCTGAGAAGTGGCAAGAGATTAGGCTGGGAAGATAGGAGATGACTCCTGAGAGGCTCTGGGTCTCCTTCTAATGAGACAGGTCTTTAAGTCAATAAAAAGTAACTAAAGGATTTGAAGCTGGAAAGTTTTATGACAAGACTTTATTGTTACTATTGTTGTTTTTAGAAAAGTCACTCTGCTGGGTAGATGTGAATGGGAAAATCAAGAGAAGTTAGGAATATACTATAAAGTCCAGAAAAGAAAGTGTGTTTACAGAAACTAAGTCAAAGGCAGAGGGAAGGAAATGAAAGGGTTCATAAAGTAGAGAAGTGTAGTTGACAGGACTTGGTTACTGAGAGGAAGAAAAATAATGTAAAAGAGTAATAAATATTAAGTGTAACTTTAAAGAACAACTATTTTTTCTAGGTGGGAAATCAGAAAAGTTGACCTGGGGTTTTATTGGAACCAATCTGAGAAGAATAGATAAGTTTTCAATAATCAGTAATGGTGACAAATACTCACCTTTAGATAAAGGGGCCTGGCCTGTGCAAAGGCCCCAGTTTGACCATGTACATGCAGGAAAGAGTAATGTGGAATATTGTTTGTGTAGCTCAGCCAAGCACACCAATCAGTTTACAACATGCACAATGGTTATTTTATTCACCTGGAATTTTCTATTAAGCCACTTGCCTGTATTGATGGGTTACTATGACATACTTGCTTTTGTTCAATAATATTTCATAATAAATGAGAAAATTAGGACAGGTCCTGTTACTCCAGAGTATTTTAATTACTTCATGTCAAATGTTGAAAAATTAGCATGCATTATAAGTGATAATATACTACTGGTGTCATTAAGTAAGCTTGCAGCTCATTTGTCTAACAGACATGGCCAAATTGTTGAAGGGTACTGAACTTAGACAGAGCCAGGTGGCTTGAAGACAAATGAAGCTGAGAACATTGGCACTCATAGTATCACTTTCTTTCTGGAGAGAAAAGAAATTGTGCAGGTTATCCTCTTTTAAAGCTCCCTGATTCATCTTCTGTCCTTTCTGTCCCTTTCTTTTCTGCTGTATATTTTGAGGGTTGACTTACAGAACTGCATCACCTATAACTCCCTGTCTTCTGGCTTCAAATCACATTCACCCAATAGGACTGCAGAAAATTATCAGAAGACAACAGGAAACAATGTCAGAGCCTCCTTGCCTGAATCACTACCACAGTTCCAGCAGTAGCTAAATCACTTCATAACGGCTCTTCTTGTTGGCCATCTCCTTCTGTATGCTAACAGAAGTCATTGAGCTCCACAAACACTGTTCCTCCCCTTGCCCCTTCAAAGTCATACCTTTTTTTTTTAATTAAAAAAAAATTTTTTTTTATTGTACTTTAGGTTCTGGGGTACATGTGCAGATCATGCAGAACTGTTGCATAGGTACACACATGACAAGGTGGTTTGCTGCCTCCATTTCCCCGTCACCTATATCTGGCATTTCTCCCCATGTTATCCTTCCCTGACTTCTCCAACCCCACGCTGTCTCTCCCTTGGCCCCCACCAACAGACCCCACTGCGTGATGCTCCCCTCCCTGTGTCCATGTGTTCTCATTATTCAACACCCACCTATGAGTGAAAAGATGCAGTGTTTGATTTTCTGTTCTTGTGTCAGTTTGCTGAGAATTATGGTTTCCAGATTCATCCATGTCCCTACAAAGGACACAAAATCATCATTTTTTATGGCTGCATAGTATTCCATGGTGTATATGTGCCACATTTTCCTTGTCTAGTCTATCTTCAATGGACATTTGTGTTGGTTCCAGGTCTTTGCTATTGTAAACAGTGCTGCAATGAACATATGTGTGCATGTGTCTTTGTAATAGAATGATTTATATTCTTTTGGGTATATACCCAGTAATGGGATTGCTGGGTCAAATGGAATTTCTATTTCTAGGTCCTTGAGAGATCACCACACTGTCTTCCACAATGGCTGAACTAATTTACACTCCCACCGACAGTGTAAAAGTGTTCCTATTTCTCCACATCCTCTCCAGCATCTGTTGTCTCCAGATTTTTTAATGATCATCATTCTAACTGGCGTGAGGTGGTATCTCGATGTGGTTTTGATTTGCATTTCTCTAATAATCAGTGATGATGAGCATTTTTCATGTTTGTTGGCTTCATATATGTCTTCTTTTGAAAAGTGTCTGTTCATATCCTTTGCCCACTTTTGGATGGGTTTGTTTGTTTGTTTCTTCTTGTCTGTTTTAGTTCTTTGTAGATTCTGGATATTAGCCCTTTGTCACATGGGTAGATTGCAAAAATTTTTTCCCATTCTATTGGTTGCTGGTTCATTCTAATGATTGGTTTTTTTTGCTGTACAGAAGCTCTGGAGTTTAATTAGGTCCCATTAGTCTTTTTTGGCTTTTGTTGCCAATGCTTTTGGTGTTTAATCAGGAAGTCCTTGCCTATGCCTATGTCCTGAATGGTTTTGCCTAGGTTTTCTTCTAGAGTTTTTATGGTGTTAGGTCTTTAATTCATCTGGCCTTTAATCCATCTGGAGTTAATTTTAGTGTAAGGTGTCAGGAAGGGGTCCAGTTTCTGTTTTCTCCACATGGCTAGCCAGTTTTCCCAACATCATTTATTAAACAGGGGATCCTTTCCCCATTGCTTGTTTTTGTCGGGTTTGTCGAAGATCAGATAGTTATAGGTGTGTGGCGTTGCCTCCAAGGCCTCTGTTCTGTTCCATTGGTCTATATCTCATCTCCGTTTTGGTACCAGTACGATGCTGTTTTGATTCCTGTAGCCTTGTAGTATAGTTTGAAATCAGATACCCTTTTTTTAACCACCAGATTGACCTAAATCCTGCACTCTCCTCTGTAAATTGTTTCTTCACTGAGTATTTTTCCAAATAAATTATTTTAACTAAAATTCTGTTGCTTGCTGTGGCTAAGTTTAAAGCAACAATTTTCATTTACTGAATTCCTACTATGTGATAACATACTAGTAACTGTCACATGCAATATCTTAATCTTTGTGTTTTCACTGAGAGTGGGAAAAAAGTTTACTCCATATTTTCTCAAGTAGAAATATAAACACATACAAAGCATGTCCAATGTTTAATAAACAGGAAGTGGGCAAGACATATTATTAATTACCATCTAAACTTATATAGATCTTGTATATTTTTAATATATTTATTCCTGTATAGTTCATGATTTGATAATATTGTGAAGGGTATGGTTTCTAAACTGTAAATTCATATTTTTATTGCTATATATATAAGTATAATCCCTACATATTATTCTTATATCCTGCAACTTTGTAAAAGAATTTTTCTATAAATTTATTATGATTACCTACATATATGATTTAGTCTCAGGGAGTAAAATCAGCTTTATATCTTTCTTTATAAGCTGGATACTATTTATTTTTATTTCCTTGAATTTTGGCATTAACTAACGTTCAGTAGAAAGTTACACAGAAGTGATGAGGGCAGACATCATTGACCTTGACAGAGGAGGGTAATTTGGACTTTCTCCATTAGGTAAGTTATCTGTAGATTTTTCACAGGTTCCCTTTATCAAGTTGAGGATGTTGCATTCTATTTGTAGTTTGTTGAGCTTCTCAGGAATGAATGATGAATTTTGCAAATACTTTGCATTTATTAGAAAATGCTCATACTGTTTTTTCTTTTAGTTTTATTAGTTTTTGGTTCTTGTATGACTAGTCTGTGTTATTAGGTGTGCAATATATCTCATTAATATATATGCAAAAAGTCTAAATAACTTAGTAACAGCTAAGTTTGTCTATAAGTAAAAGAATAATACCCAAAAATAATGATAACATTTATTCTTATTCGAGGAATCCAAATTTGTTTATAACAGCTAAAAACCAGTTAAGTTACTTCATCCTACTATCAGAATAAAGGGCAAAAAGACTATGATTACCTAAACAGATGCTAAAAAAAAGAGGCTGTTAAAATTTATCTCCCATTTATAGTTGAAACTACTGGGAAACTAACAATAAATAGAAACTTTTTAATTTTTATATTGGGTATCTATAAAAAATGTCCTGCCTTGGATCAGCAACAAAACATAGAAGCTCACTGTTGTCATTTCTATGCATTATGATACAGCTTATCCTAGCCATGCCTAAGATTAAAGAAATCAGTAACTAAAAGGCAAAATAATAGAGGGTAAATAAATAAAAACTTTTTAATATTAAAAAATGCCATTATTGTATATATAAAAAGAAATATTACTAAACAAAGTATTAAAAATTAAGTGATTTAGAGAGTAATTTACTTGCAATTTTCACATAAAATTTCAATTTCTGTATGCAGTCAACAATTAGAATATTAATTGTGAAGACAATTTTTAATAAGAAAATATTAAATGTATAGCAATGAATCTAACAAATGATTTTAAGATATTTTCATAAATAATTACAACACACTATTGAGAGAAAATAAGAAAAGACCTAAATAAAGAAGAGGGAATTTCCTGTGTTTGAATTGACAGATAAAATATTGTAAACATGTTAATCATAACAAAATTGATTTTTATATTTGATGAGAATCTAATAAAAATCCCAGTAGGAGTATGTGTATGGGGTAAGTCATAGAAGTTAATTCTAAAATGTATATGGAAAGGAAGAAGACAAAAAACGCATACAGTCTTGAAGAAGTATAAATTTAGAAGACTTGTATTATCAATTATCAACACTTAAAAAGGTACAGTTGATTAAAACTGCATAGTATTGAAACAAGAAAAGAGATGTGGAGAAAAACAAGAACAGAAAGAGACACACGTAATGAACATTTGATATATGACAAAATTAGAACTGAAAAAGATAGGGAAAAGTAGTCTTTGAAATAAGTGGTTAAGTGTCCACCAGATATCCACATGGAAGTAAATGAAACTGGACCCTTGTCATGTGATATTCAAGAATATGTCCAAGCAGATTATAAACCTAAACGTGAAATATAACTAAGATAGTATCTTGAAGGGATATGGAAGAGCCAAGATGGCAAACTAGATACAACCAGAAACAGCTTCTCCTACTGAGAAACCAGATTGTCAAGAAGACGGCACAGTCCAAACATCTTCATAGGCTTTGATGGTGGATGGAGGGAGGACTCAGACACAGTTTGAATGGGGAGGAGGCTAGGAACCATTCAATGGTTGCTGAGCACCAGGAAGTATTCCCGACCCTAAGTGGCTTCTAGGCAAGGTGTGCGTAAAATAGATGTGTAATGGCCTACTCTCACTCACCACAGACCTCTGTAATCCTCATGACTCCCATGGACATTTGAGTTGGCAGAGAGATCTGCCAGGAGAGTTAGCAGAGACAGAACTCCAGCCTGGGAGAGACCAGGGTTTTTTGTGTGGGAATAGCTGTAGTGGAGCAGGGTCAAGCATACCCATCTCCCAAGACTCACCATTACCGTAAATGGCTTCAGCCTTTGTTGGCCAACAGATTTGGACAGAGCAGGGCAGTTTTGCTTGTGGTATGGAAGCAGTCTGATCTGAGCAACTCCTCATCTACTGGCCTCTCCTAGGTACCTGTCTAGCCAAACCTTCTTGCAGCACAGCTGCAGATGCACAGCAGAGGCACCTGCCAGTTGCCACTGCCATAGCTTTTTGCCAGCAAACCTCACCTAACACATGGAGAGCTGTTGGAAATAGACACCTTCCAGTGCACAGCAACCCACAGCCTTCTCTCACCAGTGCACACTCACCTGCAGCCTCTCTCCAGCACTTTGTTGGTGCCTGCATGCAGGTAGGATCTACCACTGATTGGCCACCTGCACGTTTGTGAGACCTAACACCATTCTGCCAGTACCTTGCCAAAGTGCTTTTACTGGCACCCATAATTGGACTGTTGTTGCCAGTGGACTGGGAACACTAAACCTCTCCAGCATACCAGGTCGTAACTTTAAGGGGACAGAGGAAAAAAGCTATGGGCCTGGTCCTAGCCTCACAGTGATAGAATATGCCGCACAGGAGTGCTGACCTGAGCCTTGGCCTCCTGAAATCATCTAGGGAATAAAGTCAGTTAAACCAGATTTATACCACAGTCATGCCCTCAAAGGCATCAAATAATATAAAAGCAAAATACCTTATCCAAATAACAGCAATTTCAAACATTGAAGGAATAACAGCCAACGAAGATGAGAAAGACCCAGTGCAAAAACTGACAACTCTAAAAGCCAGAGTGTCTTCTTCCCTCCAACTGATGGTACTAACTCCCCAGCAATGATTGTTAAGCAGAATAAAATTGTTGAAATGACAGAAATAGAATTAAAAATCTGGATGGCAAAGATTCAGGAGAAAGTTAAAACCTAATCCAAGGAATCTAAGGAATCCAATACAATTATACAAGACCTGAGAGATGAAATAGGCATTTTAAGAAAGAGCCAAACTAATCTGATAGAAGTGAAAAACCAACTATAAGAATTTCATAATATTAAATATTAACTGTAGAATAGACCAAGCTGCAGAAAGAGTCTCACAGCTTGAACACTGGTTCTTTGAATGAACACAACCAGTCAAATATAAAGAAAAGACAATTTACAAATTTAAGAAATCTCCAAGAATCATGGAATTATGTAGAGATCATACTTATAACTCACTGGCATCTTAGAAAGGAATGGAGAAACAGGAAGCAAATTGGAAAGCATATTTGAGGATATTGTCCATGAAAATTTCTCCAACTATTACAGAGAGGTTGAAATGAAAACTCAGGAAATTCCAAGAACCTTTGTGGGATACCATACAAGAGAACTATTCTCAAGACATGAAGTCCTCAGATTCTCTAAGGTTAACACACAAGGAAAAAATGTTAAAGGCTGCTGGACAGAAGGGTCAGGTCATGTACAAAGGGAATCCCTTTAGGCTAACAACAGACCTTTTAGCAAAAACCTTACAAGCCAAAAGATATTGGGGGCCTATACTCAGCATCCTTAAAGAAAAGAAATTCCAACCAAGAACTTCATATTCAGTCATATTAAGCTACATAAGTGAAGGAGAAATAAAATTATTTTCAGGCAAGCAAAATGCTAAGGGTATTCCTTACTAGCAGACCTCCCATACAAGAGGTTCTTAAGACAGTGCTAAACATGAAAATAAAAGACAGTGACCTGTCACCATTAAAACACACTTAACAACATATCCCACTGTCACTGTAAAGCAATTATACAATCAAGTCTACAAAACAATCAGCTAACAACACAATGCCATGAACAAATCTTCAATATCAATATTAATCTTGAATGTAAATGGGGTAAATCTCCACCATTAAAGGTACAAAGTGTCAAGTTGGATAAAGAAGTAAGACCTAATAGGTCTTTTCTTTAAGGATGCTGGGTATAGCCCCCAATATCTTCTGGCTTGTAAGGTTTTTGCTAAAAGATCTCTTGTTAGCCTAAAGGGATTCCCTTTGTACATGACCTGACCCTTCTGTCCAGCAGCCTTTAACATTTTTTCCTCGTGTGTTAACTTTAGAGAATCTGAGGACTTCATGTCTTGAGAATAGTTCTCTTGTATGGTATCCCACAAAGGTTCTTGGAATTTCCTGAATTTTCATTTCAACCTCTCTGTGATAGTTGGAGAAATTTTCATGGACAATATCTTCAAGACCTAATGTGAGGGCCATCTCACATGCATTCACACCCACAGGCTCAAAGAAAAGGGAGGAGAAAACATCTATCAAGCAAACGGAAAAAAGAAGAGGATAGGAGTTGGTATTCTTATCTCAGACAAAGCAGACTTTAAACCAAAAACAATCCAAAAGGATAAAGTGCGTGTAAATAGAGAGAAATTCAAACTATATCACTTCACAGATGATAATCCTATACCAAGAAAACCCATAGTCTTTTCTCAAAGTCTCCTAGAACCAATAAACAACTTCATAAAGTTTCAACATACAAAATCAGTAGCATTTCTATGCATCAATAAAGTTCAAGCTGAGAGCCAAATAAATAATGCAATCCCATTCACAACAACCACAAAAAGAATAAAATATCTAGGAATACAATTAATTAGGGAAGTGAAAGATCTCTAGAAGGAGAACTACAAAACACTGCTGAAAAATTAGAAATTACAAAAACAAAGAGAAAAACATTCCATGTTCGTGGATAGAAGGAATCAATATTGTTAAAAGCAATTTACAGATTTGATGCTATTCCTATCACAGTACCAATGTTATTTTTATAGAATTAGAAAAAAAAACTATTCTAAAATTCATATGGATTGAAAAAAGAGCTTGAATAGTCAAAACAATCTTAAGTAAAAAGAGCAAAGCTGGAGGCATCACACTACTTGACTTCAAACTATACTTCAGGACTACAGTAACTATAACAGCATGGTACAAAAACAGACACTTAGACCAATGGAACAGGTTAGAGAATATAGAAATAAAATGCACATTTATCACCATCTGACCTTTGACATAGCTGACAATAACCAGCAATGGGAAAAGGACTCACTATAAATAATGCTGGAAAAACTGGATTGTCATATGAAGAAGATTGAAACTAGACCCCTTTCTTTCACTATATAAAAATATTAGCTCAAGATTAAAGTCTTAAATGTAAAACCTGAAACTATAAAAACCCTAGATGAAAACCTATAAAATACCATTCCAGATGTAGGTTTTGCCAAAGGTTTCATGACAGAGACCCCAAAAACAATTACAACAACAACCAAAAAACTGACAAGTGGGACCTAAAGAGTTTCTGCACAGCAAAGTAAACGACTAACAGAATAGCATCAATCTACGAAACAGACAACCCAGAGGATGGGAGAAAATATTTCCAAACTATGTATCTTACAAAGGTCTAATACCAAGAATCAATAAGAAATTTAAATCATTCAACAGGGAAAAAGCAAACAATCCCATTAAAAAATTGGGCAAAGGACATGAACAGACACTTCTCAATAGAAGACATACATATGGCTGATAAGCATGTGAAAACATGCTCAGCATCACTAATTATAAGATAAATTCAAATAAAAACCACAGTCAGACACAATCTTACACTAATCAGAATGGCTATTGTTATAAAGTCAAGGAATAACAGATACTGGTGAAGTAGTGGAGAAAAAGGAAGGCTAATACGCTGTTGGTAGGAAGGTAAATTGGTTCAGCCACTGTACAAAGTATATGGGAGGTTTCTTAAAGAACTTAGAACTACCTTCAATCCAGCAATCGTATTGTTGGGTATATTAGTTAAAGTAATATAAATCATTCTACCATAAAGACACATGTATGCATATGTTCTTTGTAGCACATTTCACAACAGCAAAGTCATGGAATCAACCCAGATGCCCATGGTGGACTGGGTAGAAGAATATAGTGTATATACACCATGAATTACTACACAGCCACAAAAAGAGAATGAAATCGTGTTATTTGCAGCAACATGGAGGCAGCTGGAGATCATTATCCTAAGCAAATCAAAACAGAAACAAATGTCAAATATTGCATGTTTTCACTTATAGGTGAGAGATAAATGTTGATTACACATGGACATAAAGAGGGAACAATGGACACCAGGGCCTATTTGATGATGGAGGATGGGAGGAGGGTAAGGATCAAAAAACTGCCTATTATGTACTATACTTGCTATTTGAGTGATAAAATCATGTGCACACCAAACCACTGCAACAGGCAATTTACTCGTGTAACAAACATGCACCTGTAACCCTGAGCATAAATAAAAGTTGGAAGGAAAAAAAGATAGTATCTTAATAAGCTTAAAGTAGCCAAATGTATCTTAAACAATCCACATAAGTAATTAACTATACAGAAAAGATTAATAAATGATACTACATTAAAATTAACAGCTTCTCTTTCCAAAAGACTTCATTAAGATCAGAAAATAAAAATCATAGGACATGGTCATTACAATATTTAATTCATATTCACAATAAACAAAGAACTTGAGCAAATCAATAATAAAATGATAGTTGTATGGTGTTTTGGAATGTAACAACTTACCGTAATCTTAGTAGCTTAAACAATATCAATTTATAATCCTGTAGTTCTTCATGTAGGAAGTCTAGCACAAATCTGACTCTTCTAAAATCGAAGTGTCAGCATGCCTGCATTTCTTTCTGTAGGTGCCAAGAATGAATTCTTTTCCTGCTCATTCAGATGTTGGTAGAATTCAGTTCCATGTGGTTGTATGTAGGGCAGAGGTCTCCATTCCATTGGTATCAGCTGGGGACTGTCCTGACTTCCTTGAGGCATCTCTCCAGTTCTTTTAGGGGTGTATCTCAGAATCAATAATGTGGAGTCAAATTCCTCTCACATTGACATTTCTTTGACTAACTTATCTGCTTTCCAGTTCTACTTTTAATGTCTCATGTGATACATTAAACTCACCTCAGTTACGTAGGATAATTTCCCTTTCTCAAGGTTTTTAACCTTAACCATACCTATAAAGCCCTCCTTTTCTATATATGGTATCATATTTACACATTTACAGATTCCAGGGATAAGGGTATGGATGTTTTGAGGGTACATTGTTCTGACTATTTACAGCACTAAACCAAATTAGAAAATAAGCAAGCTGCATAACAGGGTAATCACAAATTGTGTTACCCCAGTGGCAAGGTAACATCTGAAAAAGGAATCATTTTCATTAATTAGTTAGAAATGCAAATTAAAACTATAAGTCAATGCTATTCTACACTCACAAAGACTGAAAATATTGAGTGTTGATGAGGATAAGAAAAAACTGAAACTCTCATCCACTCTTGGTGGGAATGCAAAACCCTTCTGAAACAATATTTGGCAGGACCTACTACAGCTGGACATACGTATGGCTGTTCCCTAACTTAATGACTGTTTGACTTAAGGTTTTTTGACTTTATGATGGTTTTATTGGGATGTAACGTATTGTAAGTCAAGGAGAATCTGGACTGATGATGGTTCAACTTGCAACTGTTTGACTTTACAATGGGTTTATCAGTGTATTACATGAAATTCTGACTTATGATATTTTAAATTTACATGGGTTTATTGCATGTAACACCCTCATAAATTGAGGAGCATCTGTATAACAAAGAGCCTATTGATTCAAATTCTAGGTACATTCCCAATAAAGCATAAATATGCACCAAAACATATGTACAAAATATTCATGATGGCATTATGTGTAATAGACAAAATCTGGAAATAACAAATATCCAATAACAGTAAAACTACTGAATTACTGATACCTACTACAATGGAATAACATGCAGTAATTGGAGCAAATAAATAATTACACTTTATTTAACAAAGTGGATAAACCTCATAAACATAATATTGAGTAAAAATACCAAAAACAAAACAGCATATATACTGTACAAAAATCTCATTTTTTATATATTTAAATACAAGTGCAATTTATCTGGGGTGTTAGACATCCAGACAGTGATTACTTTTGGGAAAGAGGATAAGGCACTTCTGAGGTGCTGTCAGTATTCTATTTTGGATCTGTATAAAGTTTACAGGCTTTGTTCACTTTCTGAAAACTCCTCAAGTTTTACATTTATAAAACTATTTATCCTCAGGTAAACTATTCCAACCTCAGCTTGTTACCAGGTTCCGATGTCACTTCCAGATTTTTGGGTATCCTTATAGCAGGAACCTATTCTACTAGTGCCAGTTTACTTTATTAGTCCATTCTCACATTGCTAATAAAGACATACCTGAGACTGGGTAATTTATAAAGGAAAGAAGTTTAATTGATTTACATTTCAGCATGGCTGGGGAGGCCTCAGGAAACTTACAGTTATGTTGGAAAATGAAGCAAACATGTTCTTCTTCACATGGTGGAAGGAAGGAAAAGAATGAGAGAAGTGCAGAATAAATGGAGGGAAAAGCCCCTCACAAAACCATCTTATCTCGTAAAAACTCATTCACTGTCATGAGAACAGCATGGGGGAACCAGTCTCATGATTCATTCACCTTCATTCACCAACACATGAGAATTACAATTTGGATTATAACTCAAGATGAGATTTGGGTGGGGACACAGAGCCAGACCATATCAAGGAATATCCTAAGAATTGCAGTCCTTATGGCCTAGACTGTCTTTCAAATTTACTTGGAGGCACAGAGAGCACGTAGCCTCTGTGATGCGGTTTTCAGGCACTCAGATTCATACTGTTGGGCTTGGCAATTCCCTTCTGCCTAGGGCTGGTTTAAATGCTCCCTCCATAGCTGGCCATCAGCTGAGTTTGGTTCAATTTTCCTTTACACTCTAAAAGGACAGCACTGAGTTCAATGCTTCACAATTACTATGTTCTTCCTCCTGCAGCACCCAGAAAGGCTCTCTGCACCCCACCACCACTGCTGGGGATTGGGAGGACTGTTTTTTATATTTATTTTTTAAAAAATCTCTTCAGTGCCACTTTCAGCAATATCAAGTTAAAGCCAGGTACTGTGAATGCTCACTTGATTTGAGGGTCTTATGAAAATGTTTTTTTTTTTTCTGTGTACATAGTTGCTAACCTGGTATCCTTTGGTGGGGTTTGGGGGACACTGACCCATGGAGCCTTCAATTCTGCCATCTTTTCTCACCTTCAATCTCAGAACATTTAAGTTTTTATATGTAGAGCAGTTGAGCGGTGACAGAGTCTACGTGATTGTAGGTCCGTAGGCTCCAAACAACTAGAAGACGGCAGGTCAGAGAGCAAGCTGACTTAATAACCTAACAATTAACCCTGAATATGGACAAGTTTGACTTATTTTCATTTCTCCCCTCCTTTCATTCTTTATTAATTTTATAAAATTAGTAGGGACAGTTTCAATCTTAGCTAGATCTTCTGGATAACTTGCTGCAGCTTCTACCTGAGCACTTACTTCTTGAACTTTCATGTTTTGGAGATGGTGCTTTTGCTTAAACCTCATGAACCAATCTCTGATAGTTTCAAACTTTTCTTTTGCAATGTTCTCACTTTTCTCAACCTTCTTAGAATTGAAGAGAGTCAGAATTTTTCTCTGCATTGAGCTTTGGCTTAAGGAAATGCTGTGGAAGATTTGATCTTTAATCCAGACCACTAAAACTTTATTCATATCAATAATAGGGCTGTTTTACTTTCTTATCATTTATGTGCTCACTGGAGTAGCAATTTTCATTTCCTTCAAGTCTTATCCCTTGTTTACATTTACGACTTGGCCAACTGATACAGTGCAAGAGTCTTAACTTTCAGCATATTTCAGCATTCAACATGCTTTACTCACTCAATCATTTGTAGCTTTCGATTTAAAGTGAAGGACATTTTCTTCATTTGAACCCTTAGAGGTCATTGTAGAATTTTTAATTCACTTAATTTCAATATTGTTGTGTTTTAGGGAATACGGAGGCTTAACATGGGAGAATACCTGGCCAGTAGAGCAGTCAGAACACACAAAATATTTATAGATTAAATTCTCTATCTTATGTGGGCATGGTTCATAGTGATCCCAAACAATTGCAGTAGCAATGTCAAATATCACTAATCACAGGTCACTGTGAAAGATAAAATAATATTAAAGTTTAAAATATAATGATTATGAAAATGTGACACAGAAATGTGAAATGTTAAATGAGCACATTCTTTTGGAAGAATGGCACAAATAAACTTGCTTGATACAGGGTTGCTAAAAACCTTCAACTAATAAAAAAAATGAAATATTTGCAATGTGCAATAAAGCAAAGCAAAATAAAATGAGGTATGACTGTATTTGGACATTAGATTTCAGCATATAGATTTGAGCAGGACACAGATTTAGTCTATGGCAAACTACTTTTTTCTAAGTTTCCTATAACCATGTATATATGTATAGTATACGCTTATGTGCATACATATACATGTATATGTATTATATATGCCTATGTGAGTATCTGTTTGCATAAAAAGAAACTGTGTAAGCATATAAATTGATTCAAAATTATCTAAATCTAGTTTTGGATAATATGAAATTCCATGACACTGGAGAATATTTAGCTCCAAATTTCCTTAACATAATTTCAATGCTACCAACACTATCAGGCACTGATTTTATTTGGATATAGTTGAGTTTCTCTCAGACCACATTTTATGTTACACTAGGTCCACAGACATTTCTGTGATCAGATAATTTTGGCAAATGCTGCAAATTCTGTTTCCTTATTGGATATTCCTATTGCATATTAGCAAAATCAAGGTTTTGCATTTTCCTGCTGGTAAATACACACATATACATTTACCCTTGATGAGCCTAGGTTTCCAAAATGCGTTTGAAAAAGAAACATTTGAAAAAATGTTACATATGAATATTCTTCACTCAGCCTCCTGAATGTCAACAAACATAAGAAAATTTATCAGGATCATGATGTGCACACATAAAACAAACATATTTGCATGTATTGGCATAACTTCCCTTGGCCTTTAGAAGCTAGGAAGGAAAGGGAAAATGTATTGCCTGTGATTGTGGAACTTCTGCCTGTGACGCTGTCCAAGCAATGCAGAGTCCTTTCAGATTTGAAAGCTCATTTCTTACTGGGCCATAATCTTTTATTCTCTGGATCATTGTTACCATTCTTGAAGAATTTAACCAGTAATTTATAAACTTCAGTTTATGAGAATGTGGACAAACTTCAGGCTTTCCTAGTTTGTAAGTAATCTCTGTATCAGCAAGATCACATTCTCCTCCAGGGGAATAAAGCAATGCTAGGAACAAATGTCATTGAAATATCTCTGCCTTTAGCTTTTCATCATTCCAGAAAGCCCATGGCTTCATTCAGAAGAGTCACTGTTCTGTGAAACACAGTTAGGGACACACTGTCCTACTCTATAAAAATAAACTAGAGCAGTTTTTTTCTTCCCTTCTTTCTCTATCCCAAACCATCACTTGCAGAACCAGTGTTTTAAAAGTGAAGAAACTGAGATGCAAAAACAAAAACAAATGACTTTCCAAATAGAACTTACCTGGAAGTAGGAAAACCAGAACTCTCATCTTTAACTTAACATTAATTGAGCACCTAATGTATACACAGCATATGTTATGAAGAGAAATTGAACACAAACACTGTCATCACAATGCTCCTTGTAGTGCCCTTTAAATACTTAATCAACTATAGTACAATAGGTTAAATGCTGCAAAATAAGTAGCATGTGCTTATTCATATTTGTTCAAGACATATTTATTAAATGCTCACTGTGCACTTACCCCAAGCTAGATACTGTCACTACAGATGTTAAAAAGATAATGCCTCTCTCTTTGAGGTGATTATGATCTAATGTGAGAGGCTACTCTAAATAAATTATCTCAATAGTTTTGTAATAATAATAATGGCCAAATATTTTAGTGCTTGTACTCCTTAGGTCCTATTCTAACTTTGCATATAGTACTCAATCCTCAAAACACAACTTTAAGGGGAACTCTTATTTTTTTCATAGTATTCAGATATGGTTAGTGGAGCAGAGAGTGGTTAAAATACCATGTCCAAAGTTGTCCATCTAGAAGGTGGTAGAGTTGGAATTTAAATTAAAAAATTCTGACCTGGAGTCCACAATATTAGTTTTATGCCAAATTGTCTTTAGGACCTCTTGGGAAAAGTTAAGCTCTGATTGATACAGGGCTAACACACATAAAATAACTAGAAAAGACTTAAAACTTGGAGTAATATTCTTCAAGTAAAGTCATAAAAGTTTGAGGTGCATGAGACAGCCCCAGCTTCTGACCATTATCAGATGTCATATCTGGCCTAGGGTGTTTCTTAGATTCTTCATTTATTTTGCTAAAATACCATTATTAATGACACATTAAAATAATTCAATGCAATAGCATTTAATCGATCATTCAGAGCTCTGCCATGATTTGGTGTATGAGATGCATGGGCAGCATCCAGAATTCTCATGTACTACATAATTAAATTTAAAAGATAGTCCAAAATGAACTGGTTCTCTTTTCCTAATGTTATCTAGACTCAGAGAAGGACGATATGCAGAGCGATGGATGACACAAAGGACACACACTAGAAAACTGGCCACCAAACATGGCTAATTCCTTTCTTTGGTCTCAGTTAGGGAATTTGACAGTACTGCCTTTGATGGCCACATGGTAGACTGAGTAATGAAAATCACAAGGATGTCAGACTGCCTACGGTAGCTTCAGTGAGAAATGTGGAGACATACAGGTTAATAAATGTTAAACATGTGCAGGAAATTGAGGCTGAGGTGTCCTGCTTTATAGAGAATGGAGATTTGTCTAAATGTTCTTGCAATGATGGTTTTGTCATTTATTGAATGACATATACCTACATCTGTTTTATTATTTAGTAATACTGTGATGTTTTAATATAACTCATTTCAGCAGCAATGAACTTAATAAAAGGAAAAATGAACTTGTGTAAGAACTGATGAAGCCTTTAATTTCTCAAGAAATTTGTTAATAAAACAGAACTTGAGCAAAATATTTCTGGCCCTGAATATCTCTCATGGGGGCTATAGTAATATCAACAACCACATGAAAGCCAGAAGACATATCACTACACAAGAAGCATTAACATCTACTTCTGCAGCTTGTTTTTATTTTAGAAGATTAAGCCTAAAGGTATCAATTTAATACAGGCTATGTCAGAAGATGATTTACACCTCACTCTGTGAAGCATGGTTTTCGATTACTTCAGATGATTGTTTTTCAAAATTAATTTTGCTCACTTTTGTTTCCAGTATTCTTGTGTGTAAATGGAAATTGTGGCAATATCTGGTAATGCATTAGTTCTACTTGCAAAAGAACATATAGTTAAATAATGTCAGTTTTATATCGTTAGCATCTGAGGTTTCAAATAGAAAATCAGCTGATTTGTTTCCAGTAATCATTCAAATTTTCATCCAGGTATAGAATTAGGTTTTGGAAGTTTATTCTATCCGGAGTTAAACATCTGATTAATCTGATTATCTTGAGTTATTTCATAAATTTAGTTAAAAAGTTAAACAAGAGAATAAATAATTTGTTTCTGCAGTGATATTTCACATAAAAATTCATTTGAGCATTAGTAAACTATCAGAAAACCTGGTGAGAAAGTTGATAACATGAATTGTGTCACTCCTGTCAAAGCACAGTCATGAAGTCAGGGGAAGAAATTCTCAAGGCACATAACATTGCTCCAAAAAATGTAATTTTCAGCAAGTCTATTTGCTCAACCTGCCTGCTGTAATCTGAAACCAGTTTTATGTAATGGCTACTGATATAATCTGCTGCAACTCTAATATTAATTTTACCCAACTATCACTCACCAATCAAAACTTTCCTACTCTCTAGAATGCTAACAGTGTGGATGAACTTTCTTAAAGAGCAACACGTAACCTTTCTCTTTTTAAATAAAAACTTTAACTTTTGCTTTTTTCTTTGAATGTATCAAAGACCACCCTGACTTCATGTATGCCCTGAATTGTGTGAGATTCTTTCTTCTTAAATAAAACATTTTATTTTCGGAGATTTGTCTCATTTTATTTGACTTAAACACTGGAGAATTAGATTCCATGGGTAAGTAAATTATTAAAATGAGAAACCAAAGGAACAGATATGTACTCATAATTGGTGGTGATGCACAAATAATTTATTAATTTATTCAATCAAGCTGCCATATTTTCAACAGTATAAACTTAAAAATATTTAAGGATGCCAAAACTTAAAAATATTCTTACATATAAACAGTAACTTCAAAATTTTAATAACAAAATTTATGTTGATTAGAGAAAGCATACTTCATTGTGGTGGTGTGCATTATATTTCTTCACTTCTTTTTTCAATATATACAAATATATTCTTTAAAGGGTAGTTGTAATTTTGTTTGTATTTTGAACAAAATCAGTTGGAGGTTTTTAATCCAGATGTTCAGTGAATGGAGACCCAAAAGCTCCAGCTTTTCAAGTTTCAGTGAATTGCATTTATTGAGGACAAAGTTAGCAAAATAATAATAATGATAATAATAAGTTAGTCTGTACAAAAGCAAAGGAGGAACTGAAAACATGAATTAGTTCTTAAATAGTTATAACACACTTATTGTAGTTTTATAATTGAATTTTGAAATATATAAATGAGAGAAAGATTTTTTAAATTGGAGAAACTATTTTAATTGAATGTGTTTATACTTGCTACTGAATGAAATAAAGATAAACATTTCTAAAACTTCATAGTATTAAATTTAGCAGATCCTTAAAAAATTTGCAACAAAGAACATGTAAGATAACTTTTTCTTGTAAATACAATAGCATGAAAAATGTTTTAAAATAAAGGCAAAAAGACAATAGTGTGAATATATTTCAGCTAATGTATTAACACATTTCAGTTACCAAAAATGTAAAAATTAGAATATCAAGGATAATTTGCTTTACATTGACTATGTAGATCAGCAACAACTGAAAAAATATTTCTCAATTAAAAGTTATATTTATGTAACAGAAATATAATATTAATAATATTTAAACATATATCCTAAAACTATATAAAGAAATTGAAAGATCCTAAAACCATATTAAAAAGTTGAAAGAACTATAAAATGCAATGTTAATAAAGATTCAAGAAAGTTTATGACAAAATTTTAATTAATAAAATTATCTTATTAAAAGGCATCTTTTTTTACCTCCCCCAAAATTGCATAATATAACAGATATAGCCAAGAAATTGAAATATATAAATATATTTTTAAAATAATCTTAGTATTAATCAATACAATGTATTTTAAAATATACATTTTGCTTTAATTTCCATGTTTCTTTAAGAAAAATTTAATAGTGAAAGTACTTTATAATAAAATATACATTTTATCACCCTCTTCTTTATACAATATCTTGGTTTCAGAGGTATGTTACATGGTTATGCAAGCTGTTGAAAACAGAAGGTGCTTAGGAGTTTAGGCAAAGGAGGATGCAGCATATACTGAGGTATTTCATGATAGTTACATGTATATTTGATTGGAAAATTTCATACTTCCTAAGAATTTGCTATTTTGGACTGTGGCAAATGTGTAAATTTTTTTTCTTCTAGTCTTATTTCATCAAAATCCTCTTCATTTCTCACTAAACACTAGTCGTTGTACTCATAAATTAGATATTCTGATCTGGATCCATTTTGCAGTAAACCTACAATTACTGATATTTCGTGTAGAATCTGTCCTATAATCTTATGCTTGTTGGTAGAAATGAAAGGAGCAGGAGAAAAAAGCATCATATGTCACACAGTAATCTGCCCAGTACTATAGTATTCCCTTGTACAAGATGACAATTTGGATATATTGTTTTGGCATCTGGCTCCTGACATTTTTTCAAATGTTTGAAGTCATTCCTAACTTGGGGCAGGGAAAGGAAGGCCACTTTGAAACCCTGCCAAGGCAAGAGAGATGACTTCTTTCCATTAAGCTGGAAGGCAAGGGTACATTATAAAATTCCGTACACTACCTTGGACGAATCCCCCTGAAATAGGTGGATTGAACCCTTACTGAGTTCCTGAAAGATGTGTGGAAAAATCCCTGGAATTCCTGGCCAGGAAGATGATGAAACCAAGACTCAGCATGTTGAGTGGAGGTGGCATGATCTAATCCAGAGACTGCCACATGGTGGCAACAGATTATTACAGTCATTTACAGTTTAAAGTGCTTTGCAATATGCAGAGCAGGATCCATTCATAATCCCATAGATTTTAAACATAAGATTGAGGACAGGTCTTTTAACACAAGCCCAAGTCTAATGTGTATTAACTACTCTTTTTCAATAAATTGCGAAATATTTGGATTATCAGATCACTACTCATGCTTTCAGAAGGAACTAGTGTGTTTATTGTACTTTGTTGTCCTTTGAAACTAGATGCCTAATACAGTCGATACTCTTTCCATACACTAAGGTATCCTTAAATATGAAAATAAGAATATTTACATGTTTGCATCAAAACATAGGTATTAATAGATCTCAAAAATATTTATGTCAATCAATAGGTTTCCTTTTTGTTTTTCTCCAAGACATCAGACAAGCAGCTTGAATTTTATTCCCCAATGAATTGAATAAATTGAATTAGAATAAATATGAATAAATTTGTGTGGTTTTCAATCACCACCTCATTTTGTCAATAGATACTTTAGTTTTAATTTTTTTTTTAACAGATCAGATTATATTACTTGGGCTCAGTTACAAAGAAAACTGCCTTGTGGATAAAATGGAATATCTAATTTAAATGCATTTGTGGATATAATTGAAATATTATACTATGCCTTTACATAGCTGCAGTTTTTGCATCAATATTTTCAACCTGAAGGTTGTAAGTAATTATGTATAATTGGTTTTGCTTCTATTAAATTAATTAGATTACAGTGATGCAATTTCAAATGTGTGTGTGTATTTTGAAATTAATTTTTAGCAATTAACTTCTTTATAGATTCTATCAGCATTGTAATTTGAATTTTGCTTCCAGAAAGTTACTGATATACAGATTTGTGACTATTTTGTTTGAATTGCTGTTTGTTGAAGCAAAAACATTCTGTACTTGGCACACAGCTGAAAAACTCTGACCTGGACTACATTCAAATATACTTTATAAATATTAGTATCAAAATATAATTGCCATTCTCTTCTCCAAAGTTGATATAATGATATTCTTGTTTGTTTTCATATTGGCAAAACATGAAAAATAAATAACTCCTGCTTTTGTGCCATGACTATGTTTGCACAGTCTTTTGTCATGGCACCTGCGACACCTTATTTTTCTTATTATACCCTTCTTGGGGACACTTAATGCATTCTCAGACAGACACACATACACACCACTGTACTAGGTTTAATCAAGACAAAAAACTAGATTGCCTTAGTTCTCATTTTTCAGCAGATCATAGTTTCCCTGTAAAATTATGTGGTAAAATAAATACCAAGATTCCCACATCAAAAACTCAGAATAAAATATATCTTTGTATAATATCCTATTTAATTATTTTATCTCCATATTTATAGTTCATTAACTATATCTACTTTGCTGTTCAACCTTATTTTTCAATACTTTCTAGAATGTATTCTCCACTGCAATTTGACTACTCTCATCATTTCCTTTGTAATCTGTTTGTCTGTGTATTATTTTGTAGTCTACGTCCTATGCAACATGTGGAACAATCATGGAAAAAATAAAATAAAAGGGCTCTCATATTACTCAAACTCAAAATAGGAGTTTTGGTTTCATCTCTGTTTTTTATGTATTTTGTTAAATTTTCTATGTTCTCCAGTTATCTTATTATCCACCATAAATCCAGAATGATAACACTGTCTGCCTCACATTGAAGGGGCAATGGATTGGGAGGTGCTGAGTAAACCCTCTGACTTTCAAAATACCCTCTTTCTACTGTGCTTTTATAAGCAATTATAGTTTTATATTGGAAACCTGCATTGTTATTGCTGTTGTGGTAAGACTAAATTCAATTCAGCAAATATTTATTATGGCTTTACTCTTTGCCAGGTAGTATTCAGAGTGTTGGAGATGTAGTAGTAAGCAAAAAGAGAAGTATGTGTCTCTCAGAAATTACATGTTAGAGGTGGGGAGATTGGATTGAATATGCAATGAAATAAAGATAAAGATAATTTCATATAGTAATAACTGGTATAAGGTCATGAAGTAAGGTGATGTGATTGAGAGCATCTGGAAGCAAGCAGGGCTGAGGAAATTGCTCTTATATATGGATGGTTATGTCATAAAATTACAGTAAATCCACAAATAATTTTTGTTGATTTTAAAACTAAATTTAAAACATGTATTTACTCTTATTACAATCTATTGTAGGCAAAGCATAAAATGTTTTTGGCTTATTGAGGCTTACTATGTATGGTTAGGCATATGCACTTGAAATAAAAACTTCTTTAAAATCAGATAGACCTTCTTTCAATGCCAAATTCTATTCTATTCCTATTCAAGTGGTCAGGTTTTAAATTTATAAATTGAAGGAAGCTGCAAAGCAACCGGCAAAATACCGAGCCAGAACAGATATCTGACAAAAGTTTGTTTTCTTCATTTTATGTGCTTAATTTTCGTGGGTCCCTAAAGTCTTTTTATTCCTTTAGTTTCCGTGAATGGCTACTATTCTATTATGTTTAGTATTGTCCTTATCTGATACATAAATCTCTTTCAAAACCTTTAAGTTATTTTGATTCCAAAATCACTTCCACTCATGGACAATAATTTCTGTTTAAGTACATCTACTAGTAAGAAGAGACATCACCTATAACTTCTTAGTGGTTCACTGAGGTCTGTTTGATGTTCAGAATAGGAGTCAAACGCATGGCAATTATCACTAATTGAAGACAGATTATTATTATTATTATATATTATATTTGACATGTTAAACCATATCAAAAAGTGTTTCATTCCCTCCAAATCTCATGTTGAACTGTGACCTCCAACCTAG
Source organism: Cheracebus regulus (assembly GCA_963574635.1). NCBI lineage: Eukaryota > Metazoa > Chordata > Mammalia > Primates > Pitheciidae > Cheracebus > Cheracebus regulus. The sequence continues at coordinate 52,217 of CAUYQU010099751.1, forward strand.
AAAGTGGGCCTAGCAGGGAGTGTCTTGGTCACAGTGGGGGATTCCTCAGGAATGACCTGGTATCTTCCCCCATGGTAATGAGTGTGTTCTGGCTCTGTTAGTTCACATGAGATCTGATTTTTTAAAAGAGTGGCACTTCCCCCCAACACTTGCTGTCTCACCATATCATACACTGGCTCCCATTTTGCCTTCCACTACGGTTATAAACTTCCTGAGGTCTTTACAAGGAGCACATATGGGTTCCATTCTTGTACAGCATGCAGAACTGTGAGCCCGTAAACCTCTTTTCTTTATAAATTACCCAATGTCAGTATTCCTTTATGGCAACAAAAAAGACTATTAAAATAGCAACTATTATATTGTAAATATCAAACTCTTATCTAATGTTATTATTAGAATATTAACTGAATGTAGTATTTCAAGTGTGTATTAATGTTTACCAATGGACTATATGACACTTTCTACCATTTAAAGAGACGAGTGTTTCTGATGAAGTTAATGGTAGATGATGAGGGAAAAGCTAAGGAGAAAGAAATTCATTTTTTTGTATGTGTGAAAATCATCTATTGTTTTAGTAACTGCTGTATTTGAAAACCCTGACAGCCAGTTCCTTTGTTCAAGAACATTTATTCCCATATGTTTTGTGGTCCCACATCATAAAAATTACCTATTGGAAGAGTTATTGCTTCAGGCAATAATGAGACCATAAATCTGTTAGCCTCCCTTAAGTTCCCTGGAAACACACAAGAGCTGTTGGGGCTATTGCTTCCCTGAAAAGTGTAAAATCATCATTTTTGTTGATATTCATTTAAATCAGACAAGTTTCTCCACTTGGGGCAGAATTGCATTGATAGAAACTAAATCATGAGGCCTCTAACCCACACCAGTTGGAGACACTTTGATTGAACAAAGCAATTATGTTCCTGAAAATAAGATTGCTTGACAAAGAACATCCAAAGTGCATATTATATGGAGTTTGCATTTGGAGATCACTTTCACTCTTGGCAAGTAAGAACGCTCTGACAGTTTTTAAATTGTAAACTCTAGCAGAGATGATGTGGAAGAGATGTATTGGTGGTGTGTGTGTCTTCTTACTGCTTCTTAATTTCTATAATAAAAGACAGATATTTTCATCTTAACAAAATAGGAGAACTCAATAGTAGAATAATAGGAAAATAAATAGATTTATAAAGCTGCATGATATTGGAAAGAACATTTAACTTGGAATCAGAAAAGTTGGGCCCAACTTAGCATTCTAACCTTCACTAGCTATGGGATATAGGCCTGCCTGAATCTGTTTTCTCATCTATGGAAAAAAAAAAAAAGTAATAGGCAGGGTGTATCCAGTCAAAGGGTTGCAAGTTCATTGCTCATTAATTCTTGCATATTAAGGTCCTGAAATCTTTAGGATCAAAGAAGACCACAAACACCTCTTCCTTTATATAGGACTCAGCCAACTTCTATTGACATTTTGAATCTACTCCTGATTTTTTATCCTTCTGACTGTTTCTTTATCCAGTTTTTCAGAGGGTTTTACAAAATATACTCAAAATCCCTCTCTTTAGCCTTGGTTTAGACAGACTCAAAAGTTCATTTAATTTTAGATATATTAATTGTGTTGGTCACCACAGGAATACAACAGTAATAAATATAGAAAATAGAAATATAAAAGAATAAAGTCAATATATTTAACACTTATCAATCATATATCATGTTTATTCCTTAAAAATAATAATGTAGAGTGGTATTAGAAAACAAAGGTTTACAGATATGAGGTGACTTCCCTAAGATAAGACATATACAGTGGAAGGGTGGAATTTGAATACCAGCTGTTCTAAAGGCAAAGACACTGCTTATTATTATACTATTTTGCCCAGTGGGAAGAACAATTAGAGAATCTTTCAAAATTACAGTATTCACTGTTCATAACTTCTTTTCTTTTCTTTTCTTTTTTTTTTTTTTAAGATGAGGTTTCACCATATTGGTCAGGCTGGTCTTGGACTCCCGACCTCAGGTGGTCCGCCTCCTTGGCCTCCAAAGTGGTTGGATTACAGGCGTGAGCCATCGCGCCTGGCCATAACTTCTTTTCTTAATCCAAATGACTTTGTGCTCTTTCATTCCTCAGGGCAGAGTTTACCAAACAGCTAGTCTCTTCTCTAGATAGGAATAGACAACCATTCCTCTGTGTTTCCTACTCCCAAACCTGTGTGTTATCAGAATGGTGCCAAGTGAAAAAATGGGACTAAGACAGACCTGAGTTGAATTTCCAGTTCTGGCCCTTCCTAACTGTGGATTTCAGGTCACTTTGCTGCATCAATTTGAGATATGATTTCCTTATCTATAAGTTGTTTATAATACTTAAGCTTGAAAGAGTTTTCACCAATATTAAGTTAGATAATACATATAAATTGTCTACTCATTTACATAAAAATCCATATTAGTTGTGGTGGGAATGTGTCCAAATGGGAACATGCCCAAAGCATTATCTTCACGTTAATAAAGAAGGATTCCTAGATTGTGGATTTCTTCCTACCACAACTGACTCACTTGACCCTGAAAAGTTTTTGGATGGCTACCTGTAGGAGTGCTGCTTACCTAACTGACAGAGTGAGCATGAATATATTCAGATCCCTTATCAATGAGTATGTAATTGATATTTTGTATAATTTCAGTCTTGCGCTAAAGTTTTGAGCTTGAATTCCAAAACTTTAAAACTTTTTTTCTTTAAATGCCCATAGATTTTATATGGCAACAAATCCCAGTAAACTTTCATTTTTCCTCAGGACTTTGCATGATTGAAGTCTCCAGAATTAAGTAAAACTTTGATTCAACAAATCATGAAGTCCCTGGAAGTTGAGATGTTTGGGACAACACATGTATTGTTTCCCTGCAATATTCCAGATACTGAATATATCAATTAGGGTACAGGCAGGTTAGAGAAAACACACTAGTTACTTTAAGATATAAAATTTAATGTAGACAATTATATAAACAAGTACTGGAAAACTGAAAAAGCAGAAAAGGAACACTCTATGGATATTAAGGTTTCTCCATGTTCAAGTTATCTTTAAAAAGAAAATAATATTAGCTGCCTTGTGTCCATGGGGGTGATACCAGGTCATTGCTCATTGGCTCCCTGTATATTAAGTTTCTGAACCTCATATTTAGGTCCAGGGGAGACACATTATGAATACCTCTTTTTTTGTGCAGGCTGTAAAATCTCAGCCTACATTCATTACTTTTTTGGATCACCTTCCACTTTTTAAAAAATGTTCTTAAGAGTATTTTCATAGAGATAACAACTGAAGAAAGAAACTACCAACTCTAAGGGCAGAGACAAAATAAGAAAATATCGGAGTTGCTCGCACCTAACAATCTGCGACACAGATTTCTGAAGAAGGAGTCCTTTCCAGCTGCTAGCTTTTAGGAACCTGAAGAGGACCCAGCAGAATCCTAAAAACAGACTTTTCCTGGCTGAGTCTGACACTTCAAATATTTGAGGTCACTGACATCTAGAACTTGCCTCTCTGAGATAGTAAAATGAAGCTGACCCTTGGAGGGTAGGAAGAAAATTGGAAGTGGGATACATTACTGTGACCAGGGTGAAGAAATTTTGCTGGAGACACTAACAAACAGAAAATAAAACCAGCCAGTGCAAGTTCCTTCTCCTTTCTCAAGACTTCCATTTTGACCCTATTACCCCTCTCTGCAGAGTCATTTGTGGGCAATTGGCAGGCCTATCTGCAGAAAACAGCAGGGAAAGAAGTGTGGTTGGTGCAGTTTCTGCTCTCTTATGGTTAGGCAGAACACAGAAGGGTGGGCCTTGAATGGAGACTCACTGGCTTACTTACTAAACAACACACTATCTTGGGTGAGTGGAGTGTAGGATGAACTGGAGAAGCAGGAAAAATAGTACTTGCCCTCAAGAGAGTCTACTTCTCAAAGCTCCTGTACTACTTTTTAGAAGTTAAAACAAGAGGGAAGAGTTGAGTTAGGCATGGAAGATTTCATGAAGAAATGAAGAACTTCAAGTGGGAAAATTTACACAATGAAGAGAGAAACAAGAGTGGAGGTAATAATGTGTTCCAGATAGTATACGTAGTTTATTTTTACTGGATGTATCTAACACATTTATCTAACAATAACCAATTTTGTTTCTGGTGTACACAGTGACACAAGAAATTGTCCTAGGGACCAAACAAAAGTCTGGACTTACCATTCCTTGGAAGGCACAAGTTGTGTAGCATACGGAATTTAGGGAATTTTGATTTCAAATTTTGCTCTTTCTAGGTCACTGAGTAGAGAAGAATAAAAGCTCATAATTTACTAGTCTCTGTGATTAGGAAATAAATGATGATCACATTGAGTTGGATAAAAATACAAATAAAACTTTGCTTGCGGTATTTCTCCTAATAGCTAATGTAGTTGACGGGGTGATGGATGCAGCAAAACACCATGGCATGCGTATACCTATATAACAGACCTGCACATTCTGCACATGTACCCCAGAACTTAAAGTATAATAATAAATTAATTAATAAAAATGAAAAAAACACTTTACTTGAAAGAATGATGTAAGAAAAATCCTTATGTTCAAGAGATTAATTTATTTAACTGTAGGACAAAATCATAATTCCTCATCCCACCTACCTCATGATCCAGAGAGATAGGAGATAGGTCGTCCAAAAGCAGCTTCATGTGTTATGAAGACCATTTAGGCATTGATTTATCAAGGTTAGTGCCCTCAGTATAGAATCTTAGGAGACTAAGAGGCTCTATAGCTCAAGAAGGATATTCCCTTCTGTGCACCCTTTGTTTACACTATGCATCTAGTGAGCAATGTTAGCTTTGCTAGTATAATTAATATACTTAAGTATCAATTTTGTGAATTAAAAGCCCCTAAATATTTAGATATTGAATGGAAAATCAGTCAAATCTCAAAGCACTTTAATAAAGTCATAAGTCTAATGTATCAAATTATTTTACATACTCCAAATGCCTTAAAACACCAAAAATAGTTAATGCAAAAATTTTTAGAGTGCCTCCTTCAAAATATCAATTCTATGGGTTGTTTCATTATTTTCCCTATACTAATATGATTTTATATACCCCTGAGGTTACAGTTTTATTCATTTATGTCCACTAATTTTATCAATCCCCAGATCAAACAGAATATAATCTCAAACTAGCTGATACTGCAGATTCTGTTTCATTGACCTATTCATTCTTTGTTATGTCAAGGGATCTGTTTACATCTTCTAAGTAGATTGAAACCTGAGTCAGTGTTTTTTGGTCTTGGATGCTTCTCAAATAAAAGTTCACTTACTAGATAAATTATATTTTCCAAGTTTATGTCTTGTTTTAGCATCTGGGGCTGACTCATCTTTACATTAATATCAATGAAATGTTGGCTAAAGAGTAGTCCACTTCAGTTAACAATTTACTTGACTAATGTTTTATAATTATTAAGGATATTCAGAAGTTTTATACTTGAGATTAGTGACTGAATTTATGTTGACAACTTTCTTCTGAGATTATACAGGTAATCGATTATTTTATTGCATGTTGTGGCATACTATATGGCTTACTCACTGTTTATTTAAATCACCTTTTTTTCTGAAACAAATAGAAAATAAGTATATCATAATTTTAAAATATTGTATGTATTTAAATGATATAAATATCTACCTACTTAATTAATTACTTATAGTTTAATGTATTTTCTCTGCTTTTGTATTGAATTTTCTTTTTTTTTTCACCCAAGTTTTAAAGTTTATTTGATTATAGTTCCATGACATAGTTCTCAAAACAAAAAAATGATTTATATGGTTACTTGGCCTTTGTCATTTCTTTTTTTTTAAAATTGTACTTTAGGTTCTGGGGTACATGTGCAGATCATGCAGGATTGTTGCATAGTTACACACATGGCAACGTGGTTGACTGCCTCCATCTCCCTGTCACCTACATCTGGCATTTCTCCCCATGTTATCTCCCCACTCCCCTGCTGTCCCTCCCTTGGCACCCCACAACAGACCCCAGTGTGTGATACTCCCCTCCCTGTGTCCATGTGTTCTCATTTTTCAACACCCACCTATGAGTGAGAATATGCCATGTTTGATTTTCTGTTCTTATGTCAGTTTGCTGAGAATTATGGTTTCCAAATTCATCCATGTCCCTACAATGGACATGAACTCATCGTTTTTTATGGCTGTATAGTATTTCATGGTGTATGTGTGCCGCATTTTCCTTGTCCAGTCTATCGTCGATGGGCATTTGGGTTGGTTCCAGGTCTTTGTTATTGTAAACAGTGCCACTATGAACATATGTGTGCATGTGTCTTTATAATAGAATGATTTATGATCCTTTGAGTATATACCCAATAATGGGATTGCTGGGCAAAAAGGAATTTCTGTTTCTAGGTCCTTGAGTAAGCGCCACACTGTCTTCCACAATGGTTGAACTAGTTTACACTCCCACTAACAGTGTAAAAGTGTTCATATTTCTCCACATCCTCTCCAGCATCTGTTGTCTCCAGATTTTTTAATGATCACCATTCTAATTGGTGTGAGATGGTATCTCAATGTAGTTTTGATCTGCATTTATCTAATAATCAGTGATGATGAGCATTTTTTCATATGTTTGTTGGCCTCATATATGTCTTCTTTTGAAAAGTGTCTGTTCATATCCTTTGCCCACTTTTGGATGGGTTTGTTTGTTTTTTTCTTGTAAATCTGTTTTAGTTCTTTGTAGATTCTGGATATTAGCCCTTTGTCAGATGGGTCGATAGCAAAAAATTTTTCCCATTCTGTTGTTTGCCAGTTTACTCTAATGATTGTTTCTTTTGCTGTGCAGAAGCTCTGAAGTTTAATCAGGTCCCATTTGCCTATTTTGGCTTTTGTTGCCAATGCTATTGGTATTTCAGTCATGAAGTCCTTGCCTATGCCTACGTCCTGAACAGTTTTGCCTAGGTTTTCTTCTAGGGTTTTTATGGTGTTAGGTCTTATGTTTAAGTCTTTAACCCATCTGGAGTTAATTTTAGTGTAAGGTATCAAGAAGGGGTCCAGTTTCTGCTTTCTGCACGTGGCTAGCCAGTTTTCCTAACACCATTTATTAAACAGGGAATCCTTTCCCCGTTGCTTGTTTTTGTCAGGTTTGTCAAAGATCAGATGGTTGTAGATATGTGGCATTGCCTCCAACTATATTCAGTTTTTATAATCTAAAGTTAACTTGAAATTTTTCG
>CAUYQU010099753.1:0-158629 GCA_963574635.1 Cheracebus regulus
ATGAGCCTGAGACCTACTGGGCTGCACTCCCAGATAGTTAAGGTGTTCTAAGTCACAGGGTGAGATACAAGGTCAGCACAAGATACAGGTCATAAAGACCTTGCTGATAAAACAGGTTGCAGTAAAGAAGCCAGCTAAAACTCACCAAAACCAAGATGGCGATGAGAGTGACCTCTGGTCACCCTCACTGCTACACTCCCACCAGTGCCACAACAGTTTCCAAATGCCATGGCAACATCAGGAAGTTATCCTATATGGTCTATAAAGGGGAGTCATGAATAATCCACCCCCTGTCTAGCATATCATAAAGAAAAAAAATGGGCAGCCAACAGCCCTTTGGGCTGCTCTGCCTGTGGAGTAATCATTCTTTTATTTCTTTACTGTCTTAAGAAACATGCTTTCATTTTATATACTTGGCTCAAATTCTTTCTTGCACAAGATCTAAGAACCCTCTCTTGGGGTCTGGATCAGGACCCCTTTCTGGGAACATCTCTCTGGTAACCATGAAGGGACAACACTAAGGAAATCCCTAACCGAAAGGCTAATTTTGGGTAAGTGGTGGGGTCTGATAACATCTTTCTGGTGACCACAGAAGGGACAATACTAAGGAGACCCCTGACCTAAAGTAAAATCATCTGCACATACCAATTTGCTGACTTTGGGTAAGTGGGGGTGCATATTCTCAGGTAAAGGGTTGCATATACCCAGATTGGATTACAGGTTCAACTTAGGGGAGTTAGAGTCTCACCTGAGAAGGCTCCTCTCAATAAAAGGTAAGGACGCTTGGGCGAACTTGGATTTGAGGCCCAATTTAGGAAGGTTAGAGTCTTTCTTAAGATTCAGGGGATTAGAGGCCCCTCTCAGTAAAGTCCCTCACTGCTAAGAATGGATTTGGCACCATGGGATGTTAACTGCTATTGTCTTTGAATTAATCTACCTTGAGCTGTGCTGTAGGTGATAGGATTAGGTGTGTATAGGACCATGGGACGTGGGGAGCTTTTTTCTCCCTAAAAGGGGTAACTTGAGAGCTAATGGGACTGCTGGAAAAGATCCCTTCACCACTGGCAAGCAGTTGCCTGAACTTTTCATTGTCACTGGAATGGGTGGGTCTTTTCAGTGTTGCTGGGATGGGTGGGTCTTTCTCTGGCCTCTGTGAGCTGCTCACCTTCCCCACCCTGCTGCAGGCAATGCTTTTCTCTCTCTCTTTCTCTTTCCTATCTTTCTATTACTCAGAGTGATCATCTTGCCCAGAGACCACATGTTGAAAAATGTCCTTGGGAGCTTAACCTTGTAACCCCATGGCCATGCTTTCTGTTGGTCTCCGCCGCCACAGTGGTGGCCCAGGTTGAATCCCCGGCTTAGGAAATGAGGTCTTTTCTTGTTTAATATCTATCTGTGTGACCTTTGCCATTTGTTGATTCTCTTCCCCACCACCAATCATCTTGAATTTTCCTTTCTCAAAGCACCTGTGAGGTTACTTTTGGTAAAGTTCAAAAGCCAGACATATTGGCCATTTGGCCTGGCTAAAGTTGGGTAATTATGAAATTTTAAAAGGGCTTTTTTTTAGAGTGCTGTGGTTAAAAGTCAGCTTAATTAAAAGGGCATATTCAAGCTCTAACAGACTGGGACTCATTGGGAAAAGCAGAGGAGGCACCACAGACCCTGTTTTGGGAAAAACCTCTGTTTTCCTCATGACACCCCAGGAATTGGAAGTGGATAGATCCTTCTCAAAGTCTAAAGCTTTGTTCTGTTTTGCAGAATAAAAGTGGGGTTTTTTTTACTTTTGGGGATTGCAGAAATTACTTTACATTATGAGAGAGCTTTAGTGTGTAATAACTAGGTAGGAAATACAGTTTTGGGATGGGCTGATTTCCTCTTTTTTGGGATTCAGGATGTGGTATAAAAATGGGACCCCGGGCCATAAGCAGTGGTTCACACCTGTAATCCCAGACTTTGGGAGGGCCAGGTGGGCAGATCACCTGAAGTCAGGAGTTCAAAACCAGCCTAGCAAATATGAGAAACCCTGTCCCTACTAAATATACAAAAATTAGTGAGGCATGATGGTGGGTGCTTGTAATCCCAACTACTCAGGAGACTGAGGCAGGAGAATCTCTTGAACCCAGGAACTGGAGGTTTCAGTGAGATGAGTTGGTGCCACTGCATTCTGCTCTGGGCAACAGAGCAAGACTCCATCTCAAATAAATAAATAAATATACATAAGTACATAAAAAGGAACCCCTAATTTGTGGAGATCTGTTTTGCCTTCCAGTTGTGTTTGCTTATTAGGCCCTAAAAACTGCATACTCTCCTAAGCCTGTTACTCCAGGGGCTCCACCCTGCAGCCAGTAATCCAATTAAGGAAGTGGTGAATAAAAAAATCTTACAACTACTGGATCTTCTTCTGTCGGCCTATGTATTTATGTGTGTTGTCTGTGTGATGTTTATGTATGAAAGAGCTTTAAATGGCTTAAAAATAACCTATTAAATATTTAGTGAGAAAAGTAAAAAGTGTAATGTCTTTTGGTTCACATGACTTTAGTAATCTTTGGGAAATAAAAATAGTTTGAAAGATTTTTGGTAAAAGTTTCTAATAATGAACATTATAACATGTAATTGAGACTACTGAAAAAACAGTTTTATATGCAAGGTGTGTAAAGAAAGTGAAATGTGTTTTTGTAAAAGATTATAAAAAGGCATGGAAATGTGGATTTTTTTTTTTTTTTGGCCTAGATTAAAAGGTTAAAGGATTGTTTTAAGTTAGATAGAATAAAGCTGAAGCCTTGAGCAAATTGTGAAAAGTTTGTGAAAAATTAATCTTGTAAAAAAATTCTGCATGTGAACATATTGGCTAAAGCTAAAGAGGTATTATTCAGTTTTTCCATAAATTGAGCCTTGGAATAAAAGCACAAGAAGGTTTTCTGAGAGTACTCATCTGCTCTTTAACAAAACATTTGCAAAGTGTTATGGAAGGTTTATAAAAATCTTACCTTATGGTCAAACTGATTTAGATTGGATAGATTTATCTATAAGGTTTTATTAAAAATTGGAGTTTAACATTAATAGTATACTAATGTAAAGGTGAAATTGAACTTATTTGGTATGAAAGTCATACAGGGAGCATTGTCAAATATGAAATGATGTTTGCTTTTCTTTGGGCTGCATTTGTATAAATGTGTTATTGTTATGTGTTCCAAAATGATGAGAAACTCCTATAAATCGATATAGCTTAATGTGTGTTATTAATAATTATAATTGTTATAAAAAATTATTGTATGCCACAGAAATAACCAATATTTTCTTTTCAATTGTGGCTTTAATAGTGGCTCTCCTAAGACTTTTTGTCATTCATAGACAATTGTTGTTTTGCTTTGATTCTCTTTAAAGGTGGTTTATAATCAGCCATAAGACTCTAACAGGTGTTCTTAGATGCAGGTTTCCAATAACTTCAGAGATTGTGACATTAGAATAGAGAAAAAAATTTTCAGAGCTCTCATGGAAAGCTAGAATGTTCATGATTATCAAGCAGAATCAGAGTTAACTGAATGGACTAATAGAAGACTGAATTAATATGTTTTGACTTTTTGCTTAAAACGTTGCTGATTCTTTGTTTTATTTTTCAGTCAAGGAAACTTATTTTGAGCTATCTGCAACTTGTAACAATTGAGTAACATATACTCCTATGAACGAAATTTGGAGCATATTTGTTTCTCTCTACCTAATTTCTCCAGAATTTGGAAACTATTTGTGAGTATTCTTAACTTATGGCAGTACAGTTTTTTGTACAATAAGAATCTGATTCCTTTTGGAACAGGACACAATTGGAGAAACTGCTTATTTTACCAAGGCTTTGACTTGGAATGGCATGCTCACAGGATTCTTCAAGAATCCTGTGATAAGTAAGGGACCTCAAGAGAAAAGGAATTTACCCAACTCAAAGGTATTTGAGGGTACAAACCCATGACTGGGCTCAGCTTTAAAAAAAAAATTCTTATCTCAAATTCCTCTTATGGAACAAAGTTCCAGCAAAGCCTATTTAAAAAGCCTATGTGAAAAATAATTATTCTTGCTGCACTTTACACAAATAATCAGACCATGTATAAAACTAAGGCTTATGTTTGCAAATGAATCAGTCCTGTTATGACTTGCCTTTAGCAAAAATGGGAAACTGGAGAGAAAAAATTATGTTTCAAGAACTATGGTACACCTGTTATTAGATTCTAGTTTTATCAGTTTATTTATTCATTTATTTATTTATTTTTGAGATGAAGTCTGGCTCGGTCAACAGGCTCAAGTGCAGTGACATGATCTCTGCTCACTGCAACCTCCACCTCCTGGGTTCAAGCAATTCTCCTGCCTTAGCCTCCTGAGTAGCTGGGAATATAGGCATGTGCCACCACTCCCAGCTGATTTTTGTTTTTTTTTAGTAGAGACAGGGTTTCACCATGTTGGCCAGGATGGCCTTAAACTTATGATCTTGTGATCTGCCCACTTTTGCTTCCCAAAGTGCTGAGATTACAGGAATGAGGCACCATACCCAGCCCAGTTGTTGTTTTTGTAAAGTTGTTGTTGCGTGCTTTTTTTTTTCCTGCGTTTTAGGCTGAACCTTGAGTATTCCTTTGAAGCAATCAGTGATCTCTAGCTGCTGCTCAGAAGAAAAAAGAGGGACTGGTAATGTAAAAACCTGAATCCATATCCTAATTCTGGGCACATTGTAATCAGCTAGCAACCCCATATCTGCTTTGTTCCAACAATAACCCAGTTCATGGAAAGCCTTCTAATTTAGTTTACTTGGACAATTTTACTTATTTTTCTTTACTGTTGTGGAATATATTGCTGTTGTACTCTTTGTGTAGGAATGCAGGGTAAGCTTACTTAATGTTTTCTTAAATTGAGCTCTTATTAATCTTCCAGATATCACCTTTTGTTAGAACTCAAGAAGTATAAGTGGTCCTTGCCAATCATGGCTATCTGACTGAGCTCCTTTCTACCCTGAATGCAAGAGACTCAATAGTTAGATGGGAATATCATCACCCCTGTTCAGCATGAAGAAGTTACATAAGATGGATCTTTGCCCCTCTACAACCCTTAGGATTAAGAATTCTCCCAGGAGGTGGAGGTTACAGTGAGCTGAGACAGCGTCACTGCACTCCAGCCTGGGTGACAGAGCAACACTTTCTCAAAAAAAAAAAAAGAGTTTTTTTGTAAAAGGGAGGGGGAAATATATCAGAGGTATTTGAACCAGAGCAATTCCATCTTGAGTAGAGGCTGCACACTGCTGTACTCCCACCAGTGCCATTACAGTTTACAAATACCATGGCAACATCACGAAATTACCATATATGGTCGAAAAAAGGGAGCCATGAGAAATCCATCCCTCGTTTAGCATACAATCAATAAATAACCATAAAAATGGGCTACCAGCAGCCTTCAGGGCTGCTCTGCCTATGAAGTAGCCATTGTTTTCTTTCTTTACTTTCTTCATGTCTTTTTTTTTTTTTTTTTAAGATGGAGTTTTGCTCTTTTTGCCAGGCTGGAGTACAATGGTGTAATCTCAGCTCACTGCAACCTCTGCCTCCAGGGTTCAAGCAATGCTCCTGCCTCAGCCTCTGAGTAGCTGGGATTACAGGCATGTACCACCACGCCTGGCTAATTTTGTATTTTTAGTAGAGATGGAGTTCCACCGTATTGGCGAGGCTAGTCTCTTGGCCAGGCTAGTCTTAAACTCCTGACCTCATGATCCACCCACCTCAGCCTCCCAAAGTGCTGGGATTACAGGTGTGAGCCACTGTGCCAGGCTTTATACATGAATTTTATCATTATCCTTGGGAATTTTAGCATCCATATAGAGATTTTACTAACATCCTTTCTTTGCATGATTTTGCTTCTTCATCTTTGAAGAAGTTTACCTTCATCTAAAAAAAAGTGCACCTAACACTAATGGTCAGAATGTGGAGAAAGGGGCAGAAAAGGAAAAAAGGAGAGCAGGACCTCATTTCAAGGTTGTGAACTGAAGAGGTGACATTTTTTTTGCATTGGTAGCAGAACTGATAACAGGCAAGTGGAAACTTGTTAAAGGATAATCATGTCTAAACAATTTTATCAGAAGTGTCTAAAAAATGTCTTCTCCCAAAAGCACCATGAGCCATCCATCCCTGAATTAATACCCAAGAGAGTGAATTGAACAATCATGGTCAGAGTTTGCATCAAATAGGTTGTAATTAAAGAGTGCCTATAATTATAGGGCCTCAAATAATCTAACAAAGCATTTTTTACAACATAATTGACACTTTAAAGTCTGCGGAGATGCCAACAGATATATTTCAACAGCTTCTAGGAATTAGCATGGGAGTGATAAGCCCAATAGGGTTAGATTTGAAACTTAAGAGATAATAAGATGATGATGAAGTGAAGGTAAATGTTATGAACTTAGCAAACCTGATGAAGAACTGGCATTGATAGTGAGGAGGATGGTGAAGGAGAATGAGCACAACTGAGCTTCATTAATCTCATGAATCAGCTGGGACAAAAAAAAATTTGACATATTTACCATCACATTTGCTTTTCATGGCTAGAACCATCTTTAGTAATCAGTTATAACCTAATGTCCTATTCAGCATGGATTGGGCTTCTGAACGAATCTCTTTCAATCCAGCAAGCCAGGCAACTCAATCAATACATTGAAAGTGACATATGAGATGAAATTCCATTTCTTTGCTTTAGACTAGATTATATGAAACAACCTTTGCAGCATTAAAATTTTTTCATGTTTAACATGAAAAAAAATCTCAATGAGTCTATCTCTGCTTTAGGAGATGGTACAGACTGTAGCATATTATAATCAGGCCACTCACACCAAATTATTTCAAGTTCCAGAAATAAAGAAAATACAGACATTTGCTATCTTCAATCCATTTTTCAAAATTTTAAACATAGAAAACGAAAAAAGATATTTAAATTTAATTTTGTGAAAATGAATGGGAAATTTCATTTTTGACATGTCTAACCACCACATTATCAGATATATAGATTTCAAGAAACCAACATTCAATTTTGTGAGCTTTTTTCATGCCCCATATATGTCATGTTGTAAATCCATTTTGAAGATATAATGACAAGAGTTTTTTTTCTTCAAGATTTCATTGTATTTTTCTTAAACCAAAACCTAAATCTAGCTTTGAAAGCAAAAGTATCCTCAAAACACAAGAACAACTCTTTCCTTAAAGATCATCTGTGTTTCTCCTCTTTGTACTGACAGAATGTGGCACTTTCCAAATTATTCACTGTGTTGGAAAATTGTATGAGGGGAACACTTAGTTTTTTTTTGTTTTTATTTGTTCGTTTGTTTGTTTTAAAAAATATGCTTATTAACCTATCTTGAGTAATCTTACCGCTCCTCATGACAACAAAAGTTGAAGAAATGTAAGGTAATACATATTATGAATTTTATTCCACTGAACAATATTGAATAAGGCCAATATTGAATATATAGTTAGTTGAATTCTATGAAAATCTGATTTTCATAGAATGTCAACATTTTTTTCTCATTTTACACTTTTAAAAACGTACCTTTTGCCCTCTTTACATATGTAATTAATGCTCCATGAGGAAAACTTGGGAAAGACAGAAAACAAAGGAAAAAATCATTCATATTTCTTTATCTTACAGTGAAACAGAATGTAGAATTTGATGAGATTTACAAATGTGTACAACCATGTAACTTACATTAAAATCCAGATATAGAACTGTCCCACCTTCCAGTTAATTCTCAGCACTCACTCCAAGATAACTAATGTTTAGTTTTTTCTGTTCTTGAATTTACTTAAATGGAATCATACAGTGTGTAGTGCTTTTGATTTGGCTTCTTTTGCTGGACATAATGTTTTGAGATTTGTTCAAATTGTTGCACAAAATAGTTCAATCTTTTTTATTGCTGAGTTGAATCTCATTGTATGCCTCTTCCACAATTTGGCTAGATTATCTGTTCTCCGGTTGATGAACGTTTGAGTTATTTCCAGTTGTCTATTTTGAGTGAAGCTGCTGAAAACATTCTAGTACAAGTCTCTTTTGGGCATACACATGATTTTCAGTGGTCACACAGTATACCACTGAATTTGTGTGCTGTCTATACTTAACCCAACTCCTAGTGTTGCTCAGTAAATTATTTTCTGCTTTGACAATCAGAAACAATGCTATTTTGTAAATCTGTATGAGGTTTATATTATTCTTTTTAAAAATAAAATATAGATAATATAAAATTCCTCAGTTTAACCATTTTAAGTGTACAGTCCAGTGGAATTAAGAACATTGTGCAACCATCACCACTATCCATCTCCAAAACTCTCTTGTCATCCCAAATTGAAATTCTACCCTCATTCAAAACTCCCATTCATACCTCCCTCTAGCCCCTGATAACTACTGTGTTATTTTCTGTTGCTGTGAATTTGACTATTCCAGGGACCTCATATAAGTGGAATTGTACAATGTTTGCCTCTGTGTGTCTGCTTATTTCACTTAGCATAGTGTTTCTATGATTCACCTATGTTATAACATCTTTCAAAATTTTATTCCTTTTTAAGGTTCAATAATACTTCATATTATGTATATAGTAATTTTGTTTATCCATCCTTCTGTTGTTGTATATTTGTGTTGATTCTACTTTTTGACTATCAGGAATATTGCTGCTATAAACTTGGATATACAAATCTCTCTTCAAATCTCTGCTTTCAATTCTTTTGGGTCTTTATCTAGAAGTAGAATTACTGGATCTTATGGTATTTCTGTTTAATTTTTTTGAGAAGCCTTCATATTGTTCTCCAGAGTAGCTACACAATCACATTCTCACTCCATGAAATGCATGAGGGTTTCAATTTCTTCATTTTCTCAACACCACTTATTATTTTCTCTTTTGTTTTGTTTTACTTTTTGATAATCCTAATGGGTGTTAAGTGGCATCTCATCACTATTTTGACTTTGTGAATTTTTGTGCCTAACTTTGAATATATTCCTGATTATGTGTTTAGGCAACATTTCTAAAACATTGTGTGCCCAAGGTTATGTCCATTATGGTCCACATACTATGCAGAGCCATATTTCATTACAGAAAACGTATGCTACTTTGTTCTATCAGCAGTGATATGAATTCTTTTTAGATTGGTATTTCCTTTCTTTTTCAGACAACTCTAAATTATTCTAAACCATTTTCTTGAAGGTTTCCAGTATCTGGGTATTTTGCCTTCATTGTGGTAATTATCCAGTTATTTGGAAATATTTTCATATTTTGCCTACTGGTGATCACCAATGTTTGTGCTAATGGCCACTAATTAACTATTATATATGAATAACTTAAAATTTTATCATCAATTAACTTTTTTTTTGAGACCGAGTCCCACTCTACCATTCAGGCTGGAGTGCAGTGGCATGATCTCGGCTCACTGAAACAACTGCCTCCTGGGTTCAAGCTATTCTCTTACCTCAGCTTCCCTAGTAGCTGGGACTACAGTTGCCCACCAATATGCCTGGCTAATTTTTGTATTTTTAGTAGAGACAGGGGTCTCACCATGTTGGCCAGGCTGGTCTCAAACACCTGACCTCAGGTGATCTGCTAGCCTCAGCCTCCCAAAGCGCTGGGATTACAGGCATGAGCCGCTGTGCCTGTCCATCAATTAACTATTATTCATCAATAATTTGTAGGTTGTGATTTCCTTATTTCCCTATTCTCCGTGTAGTACTTTGTCTTCTTAAGGGATATTGCTATGGTCTGAGTGTTTGTATCCCCTAAATTTATATGTTCAAATTTTAACCCTCTAGGTGATTGTATCAGAAGGTGGGGTCTTTGAGAGGTGATTAGGTCATGAGGCAGAGCCCTCATAAATGTATTAGTGCCCTTATAAAAGACACCCCTGAGACATTCCTCACCCCTTCCATCATGTGAGGACACACCTAGAAGATCCCATCTATGAACCGAGAAACGAGCCCTCACCAGACACTGAATCTGCTGGCATCTTGATCTTGAACTTCTCAGCCATAAGAACTGTGGGCAATGAAATTCCCTTGTTTATAAGCTGCCCAGTTTATGGTATTAGGTTATGGCAGTCCAAACAGATTAAGACAGATCTTGATAAATTATAGTAGCAATTTTGTAGCAATAATTATTTCTTATATTTGCATAGTGTTTTAACTATTTAAGCACTGTATTATTTAAACTCTTTCATGCACATTATCTTTCTGGAGTCTCATAACATTCCTTCTAGGAAGGTGGGAAATGTACTGTTATTCTTATTGTTATAGGTGAAGAGACAGATGCAGAGAAGTTAACTGTAAGGTCAGCAAGCTAGTTAGTGATAGAGGCAAGAGTACAGGCTGACTCTTCCAACTCCTATTTAAAGCTCTTTCTTGGATACTATACAACCTTCCATAAATATATAAAAGGAGTCTTTTTTAAAAACACCATATGTATAACATTTAACATAAAATAAGTGAGCTCAAATAGAATTTGCCACTTTGTCAGGCTCAACACACATAATTTTGATATGATGCCAGGATCTAATGAGGATAGGCATATAATTTCATCATTACACTGAAAATAGACATTTTGAAGCAAGCACAGTGGACAAATTAGCTCATCATGGACAGATGATAGTTGTTATTTTCAATTACTTCATGAGTATTTTTCTCAATAATGTTGTACAGTTGCAACTGTCTCATTTTACTTGGCATCCAGTAAGATATGTGGCCTCTAGGGCTGGAAAAAGAAAATCTTTGTGATGCCTTCTTAGTCACAGAAAACTTATTAATATGAAAGGTGTCATACCTTTAAAAATTAAAATGTGTCATTAAAAAATAGAATCAAAATTTGACAACTTTTTTAAAATGAAAAATTTTGAAATGATCACAGCTGAACAAAATGCAAGAATTTCCAACGCTGAGCCCATCTTCCTTCTGTAGGAATGACATTCCTGCACAGGTGTCTGCCGATTCAGTTTTGGCTTTATACTTGGAAACCCTGCAGAGGTAAATAAATTCCTAGCTCACAGCTGTCAAACATACTAAATCATTTTATAAAAAGGAAGTCTTTATGGAATTCCAATATAGGAAATTGAGAAAAGTAGAGCAACGCTAGTTAAAGCAGAGGTGAGAGGAGGCTGCGTCCTTATGCCCCTCAAGATTTATATTATTTCTTATCATTCAGTTCTTGCTATGCTTGGTGATGGGGACCTAGTGAAGAGCAAAAGCAACAAGGTCCCTGCTCTCCTGAAGCTTACAACCAATCAGTCCAATAGAGGCGACACATAATCAAATTTTCATGACATCAAGTGTAAAAGTACAACTTTGATGCTTATGTACAGAAGATGTGCACAATACATTATAATAAAGAACATGGTCTAGTTGAAGAGGTCAGGGAAGTATTCTTCAAGGAAGTGGTACTTGGGCTTGAAGCCAAAAGATGAATACAAATTTACTAAGTGAAAAGAGGAATTAATAATATGCTTAGAAGGGGAAAACGTATGTTATGAGCAAAGGCCTGTACCCAGATATAAAGAAGAGGAATTGAAAAATTAAGAAGTGGGCCTGGGCCAGGCGCCATGGCTCACACCTGTAATCCTGGCACTTTGGGAGGGCCAAGACAGGAGGATTGCTTGAGCTCAGGAGTTCAAGATTAAAACTGGACAACATGGCAAAACTCCATCTCTACAAAAAAATTCAAAAATTAGCCAAGTGTAGTGGTGCATGCCTGTGGTCCCAGCTCCTTGGGATGCTGAGGCGGAAGTGGGACGATTGACTTGGGAGTGGGGGGTGCAAGGCTGCAGTGAGCCAAAGTCCCGCCACTGCACTCCAGCCTTGGTGACAGAGTAGCACACCTTGTCAAAAAAAAGGAAGGAAGGGAGGAAGAGAGGAAGAGGGGAGGAAGGGAGGGAGGGAGGCAGGGAAGGGAAATGAATGGAGAAAGGGAAGAAAAAGAGAGAAAGGAAAGAAAGAGAGGGAGAGAAAAAAGGGAGGGAGGGAAGAGAGAGAGAAAGATAAGAAAGAAAGAAAAAAGAAAGAAAGAAAGAGAAATAAGAAAGGAAGGAAGCAAAGGAGAGAGGGAGGGACAAAAGAGAAAGAAAGGAAGAAAGAAAGAGGAAGGAAGGAAGGAAGGGAAGAAGGGAAGGAGGAGGGAGGGAAAGAAGAGGGAGGGAGGGAAGAAAGAGAAAGAAATAAAAGGCAGGAAGGAAGGGGGGAAGGAAGGAAGGAAGAAGGGAGGGAGGGAAGGAAAAAAGAAAAAGAGAAGGAAAGAAAGAAAGAAAAGAAAGAGAGAGAGAGAGGGAGGGAGGTAGTGATGGGAAAGGAAGGAGGGAGGGAGGAAGGAAGGAAGGAAAGAAGGAAAAAGAGAGAGTGAGCCCATATGGGGAAAAAAGAAAAGAATATATAGACCAAGCGAAGGTGAGGCTAGAGGGATAGGTAGAGCTGTGCTATGTAAATAAAGAGATGACTGACTGTATTAAGGAGTTTTGCCCTTGTCATAAGAACAATGGAGGTTATTGAGAGTCAGTGGCATGGCTCAATGGGCGTTTTGAGAGGATAAGTCTGCTGTGGTGTATAACTCTGGGAAGGGGCTGGCAGTGGATAGGAGTAGACAAGTCAGTAGACTAGCTCTGTAATCCAGGCAAAAGAAGACAAGGGGAAGCATGGATGGATTAGGAAGTAAAATTTACACAACTGAGAGGATATTAAGGGAGTCATGAGAGGAAGGAAGATGCTAAATGCAGGATTCCGGCTGGTGTAATAGATAATGTAACTGATGGGGGAGAATTCCTTTAGAGCAGAGGCCAACAAACTATGGCATATGGGACAGATACTGCCTGCTGCCTGTTTTTGAAATCCAGTTTTATTGGAAGACAGCCATGCTCATTTGTTTATGTAGTGAGTATGGCTACCTTTGTGCTGTAAATGCAGAGCTAAGTAGTTGTGACAGAGCCTGGCTCACAAAGACTAAAAAATTATTATCTATGTCTTTACGGAGAAAGTTTGCTGATCTAGCCCTGGAGAAAATATGTATGTATGTATGTATGTATGTGTGTATGTGTTTGTGTGTGTATGTGTATTTTATATATTCAATAAAATATATATATATATAGAGAGAGAGACATGAAAGGAAAAAAATACTTACATAGACAAAAATATATATGTATGTATATACTTATACATACATATATATACACATACACATAAACACACATATATATACACACAAATATATATATACACATGTATGCACATTTATATACACACAAATATATATATAAATAAATATATATATTTATAATATATATAAATATAATATATATATATATTTTAGTATATATATATATAGTCATTTATATATATATAATTGACCCTTGTGATTAGCCATTATTGCATTGTTATAAAGGAATATCTGAGACTGGGTAATTTATAGAGAAAAGAAGTTTAATTGGCTCACAGTTCTGCAGGCTGTACAGGAAGCATAAAGCCAGCATCTGCTTCTAGGGAGGCCTTAGGAAGCTTACAATCACGATCGAAGGCAAAGGGGAACAGACATCTGACACGATGGGAATGGGAGCAGGAGAGAGTTGGGAAGTAGGTGCCACACTTTACAACAACCAGATGTCAGGAGGACTCACTCACTATCACGAAGACAGCACCAAGCCATGAGGAATCCACTCCAATGACCCAAACACCTCCCATCAGGCTGCACCTCCAACATTGGGGATTACTTTTCAATGTGAGATTTGGGCAAGGACAAATATCAAAACTATATCAACCCTTGAACAAGACAAATTTACTCTGTGCAGGTCTACATATATATGGATTTTCTTCTGCCTCTGCCACCCTTCATATGTCAAAATCAGCCTCTCCTTTTCTTCCTCCTCCTCAGCCCACTCAATGCAAAGATGACAAGGATGAAGACCTTTATGATGCTCTACTGCCACCTAATAAATAGTAAATATATTTTATCCTCCTTATAATCTTCTTAATAACATTTTCTTTTCTCTAGCTTGCTTTATTGTAAGAATACAGTATATGATACATATACAAAATATGAGTTAATTGACGGTTTATGTCTTTGGTAAGGCTTCCGTTCTATAGTAGGCTATTAGCAGTTAAGTTTTTGTGAAGTCAAAACCATGTGGATTGTCAACTGCATAGGAAGTTGGTGCACCTAACTTCTGTGTTGTTTAAGAGTCGTGTGTGTGTGTGTGTGTGTGTGTGTGTGTGTGTGTGTGTGTGTGTAAAATCCATGAGATTGGGAGGTAATGTGTTTGGTTTTTTCCTTGTGTGTTTTAAGTGCTCTGAGAAAGCCAAGAGATGAAGTCATGTAGGTGGTTACATATGGGACTTCAGAGGTGGTATCAACGTAGGAGTCAACTGTATGAAGGTTGAAATGGTCATAATGAGTATGGATTAGACCATGTAGGGGGAGATTAGAGTGAGAAAAAGAAGATGGCTAGGACAGAGCCTGGAGAAAGTTTGTTATGTATGAACTAGATAGAACAGTGATCAGAGAAAGTGTGGAGCCCAAGAATGTGGCATTACAGAAGTCAAGTACATTTATTTCCCAGGGCTGTAGCACCAAAATATCACAACTTAGTGGCTTAAAACAAATTTGTTCCCACACAGTTCACGAGGACAAAAATCTGAAATCAAGCCATCATTAGGGTTGGTTCTGTCTTGGGAGCTCATAAGGAGAATGCGAGTACATTCCATGTTGGCTTTAGCCACTTGTAAATGCCATCAATCCTTGGCATTCTTTGGCTTATAGATACATCGCTCCAGTCTCTATGTCTGTTATCACGTAGAGTTTTCTCTATATTCTCTGTCCCTGTGTTTCTTCTCTACTTCTTATAAGATCATTAGTCATATGAGATTAAGGACCCACCCCACTTCAGTGTGACTTGGTCCTAACAAATTGCATCTGGAATGACTCTATTTCTAAATAAAGTCATATTCTGAGGCTCCTGAAAAGGACAAGTTTTAGGGAGGCTATCCAACCCACTACACTGCAGGAAAAGATAATTTCTAAGAGGAAGCAGTGTGAACAACATCTGATGCTGTGGAGATGTCCAGAGAATGGTTTTAAACTCATCCTGGTTTATTGGAAAGTAGACATCCAAAGGTAGAATTTAAGCAGATAATACTTGTATCTGAACGTGCAGATTCCCTTCCTGTTTCAAGTCATCTGCCGTTTATTGATGACTTGCATTGGAGAGCCTGTCTTTATCTTTGAGAGATGCCCCAGTTGGCATCCCTCATGTGCCGCAAGGGTCTTGGCTCTGGAGCAATGTGAGAGTAGACATGTCACCTTCAGAATTTCTCTTTTTGACCTCTGTAACCACTTGATTTCCCTTGGAGATCTTTCCTTAAGTAATATCCAAGCCTGTTCCTATTTAGAGTGCACAAGGGCTAATGGGATCACTAGCTGAGGTGAAATGGTTGCAGATGGTAATGTGAAGACTAATTTATTTTCAGAGGCTTTTAGGAATTCATGTACTTTTAATGATAGCTTACTATAGCCACAAATCCCTCATTTTCATTTTTTAAAGGGAGAGGATATTGCCCATTATTAACAACACAGGAAGATAGAGTAGGCAGCTAATTGACCCAGCTGAGCTAACACAATTGTGGCGGGGTTATGAAAGCTGAAGGGCTTTACTATGCTCCTAGGACTTTTGTCTCATTTTTTATATCAAATTCTCTGACCTCTCTACAAGCCATTTTCACCTGTTCATCTCTCTTCCTCAGTCAAGCTTCCATCTGGCAGGCCCACAATGAGGTATGTTGGGTAGTATTTTCTGTGATCCTTTCTTTTTTTTATGAAAAAGCTGAAGCTGCCTGTGCCCCTGCCAACAGAATGGTGACTTTTTCTTGGAAAGGGTAAAAAGGGGCGGGATTACATCCCGTCAGTCACTCTGCTCTGGGGTCCTATTATCTGCTGCTTCTTAAGCTTAAAGGTGGAAATGACATTTTGGCTGACACTAGCCTGGGAGAGAGAAGGAGGGAAAAGAGAAGGATGGGAAATATATATATATTTGTATGTGTGTGTGTGTGTTTAGAGAGAGAGAGACATGAAAGGAAAAAAATAAAGACTTACATATACAAAAATTGTTAATTCCAGGAGAGAAAATGTTAATTCCTTCCCTGGTGTTTGAAGAAAGCTAGATTGCTGATGCCAGAGATCTACAAATTCATAAAGGCCAGAGGCTCCCCAAACAGTCTGGCAGGCTGGAGTTCTCCTTTGCTGATGGTTTCTACTCCTTCTGCTCCCATCTCTTCTGATACTGGACTCTTGGTCCTGCTACCCAGACTTAGGTTTGTCTCTGGTGAGTTGTAGGCTCATACTTAGTTTTTCCAGGTCTTGAAGCTTGGGTTTTTTGGAGGGATTTTCACAAGAGTTGCTCTCCTGGCTGTTACCCATGCCCTATGCCTCTATACTGCCTCACACTCCACCCATCCCACCCAAGAAAGCCTGATTGCTGTGGGACACAGGATAACAGTCTGGGTCTGAGACCTAGAGATCTTCATGGTTTAGGAAATGGCATATAATCATTCATGGTGAGAAAAGTGTGGATTTTGATGTCAGGCCCACCCAAGATGAAATGTTGGCTGTAATCACTTATTTTTACTTAAAAAAAATTCCACCAACTGTATTCCAAAAACAACACACTAATGTTTATATATAAAATATACATGAAAAAACATGGGCTGAAGAATATGTATACAATGGAGGATCATTATTACCCCTAGGTGAATCTGGAAACCAGGTAGTACTAGGCAGGGAACAAAGGAAACTTCAGGTTTTTCAGTGATAATTTAGGTATTTTCTTTAAAAAAAAAATCTGAAGCTATTAGGGCAAAAAAGTTAACATTGTAAAAAAATTCTGGTTGTGGGTTGCTATTCTCCCTATTTTTCTGTGTTGAGCATACTTTCATAAATTTGTTTGCCATTTTTATTTCTCCTATGAATTGTTTGTTCATCATTGCTTTCTACTTTTTCATTGGGTTGTTTATCCTTCCACATTGCTTTGAAGTTATTTATATTAGTTGAACATGTTCACTGTAGCATCTGCCTATGGTTTATCATTGCCTTTTGTTTTTGGAATCTTTTGACAGGCAGTGAGTGACAGAAGTGATAACAGAAGATGACTTATTGAAACTTTTCCTTTATGGCTTGAGCTTTTGATGTGTTACTTAAAATTTCCTCTTACCTTAAGTTCATAATGTTTGCTATTTTCCTATATTTTTTTCTGATAGAATTAAAGTTTTATTTTTCCTATAAGTCTCTAATCACTTTGGGTTTAATGTTTTTTGGCAAGAGTAATTTATAGACTTAGTTTAATTTTTTTTATTAGGAAATCCAACTGTCCTAAAACTAATGTTTTGTTACAGGAATACTGTTGATTTTGTATCCAAAAAATGTGCTGAATTCTCATACTTTTTAATAACCATAGATTTTACTCAATTTTCTATGTAAATTAACTCCTAGTACTGCAGATAATGACAATTTTGTCTATTAGTAAGCCTCAAATATCTTATTTCTTTTTCCTGCCTTACTGTAATATCAGAATCTCTAGTACAATGTTACATAGTAGTGAAGATAATGGGAATCCTTATTTCATTCTTGACATTAATAAAAATGCTTTCAAACTTTTACTACTAAGTAGAAGTTTGCTATAGGCTTTTGTTAGATATTCTTTTATCAGGTTAAAGAAGTTTCCTTCTATTTCCAGTTTGCTGCAAATACATTTTTTTAAAGCTATAAATAAATGGGACAAAGTTATGTCTTTCTTTCTCATATAGTAGTTCTGATGTGAATGCTTTAAATTGGTTGTTTGAACTTGATGCTCCTTGAGGTCTTTGAGGAGCCCAAGTAACTGCTTTACCTTTCCTTAGACCTCTGTTCTCATTGGGGGAGCAGAGAAGAAAGACTTGGAGGAAGCATGAAGATCTGAAGACCCAGATCCCAAAGTGGCATACAAAGATACTACTCTCATTCCACTGCAGAGAAATTAGTCACGTAACCATAAAAGAGGCCAGAAATTGTAGTGTACAACCATCTCTACCAAAATACACATTTTATTCACTTTTTAAAAATGTCTATTTCTAGTTATTTTTACTAACATCATTGCTTATTTGTGTTTAACAGAGATAGGAAAAAAAATAGTGTTTCTGACAGTAGATGTGTGGGGGCTGTTTGCGCACGCACCAACCAATTCTCTAGCAGTCCCAGCTGGGAATCCTTTAATTCAAGTCAGTTATGACGCCACATACCTGGAAATAGCATTAGGTCCCACAGGTTGCAGTTCCATGACTGGCCCCTCCAGATGCCAGCTACAAGCTCCTAGTTGTGATCTGTGCTTCTGACCAACCAGCTGTAAATCAGGGTTTCCACAATCTCCTTCCTTAGGTTCCATTAATTTTTTAGAGGGCCTCAAAAACTGAGAGAGACATTTTACTTATGTTTGCTGGTTTATTAATAAAGACTATAATAAAGGATAAAGATATGCAGAGATATATTGGGTGAGTCTGGAAGAGTCCTGAGAGCAGGCACTTCTGTTCCCATGGAGTTGGGATGAGCCATCTGCCCAGCCAATGGATGCGTTCACCAATCTAGAGATTGTCTGAATTCCACAGGGCAGGATTAATCACATAGGCATTATCAACTATTAACTATTTACAGCCCCTCTCTTCTCCCTGGAGAATGGGAGGGTGGGACCAAAAGCTCCAAGCTTATAATCATGGCTTGGTCTTTCTGGTGACCATCCCTCAGTTAGGTGCCCACCAGGAGTCACCTCATTACAACATTGTTCTTATCATCCAGGAAATTCCAAGGAATTGAAGAGCTCTGTGTCAGATGCTCCTATCATTCAGGAAATTACAAAGATCTTAGGAGCTCTGTGTCAGGAATCAGGGCAAAAGACCAAATATTAAAATAAAAGATTCTCCTAGCATTCCTGTCTACAAGGGTATTAGAAACTCTGTTTCAGCTACTGGGGCAGAGACCAACTATTATAACAAAAGCCCAGGCATGGTGACTCACACCTGTAATCCCAGCACTTTGGGAGGCCGAGGCTGGTGGATCACTTGAGGTCAGGAGTTCGAGATCAGCCTGGCCAACATCGCAAAATTAATCTCCAATAAAAATACAAAAAATTAGTCAGGCATGGTGGCATGGGCCTATAGTCCCAGCTACTAGGGAGACTGAGGCAGGAGAACTGCTTGAACCTGGGAGGTGGAAGTTGCAGTGAGCTGAGATTGTGCCACTGCACTCTAGCCTAGTAAGACTCCATCTCAAAAAGAAAAAAAGAAAAAAGAAAAAAAGAGATTATCCAGCACTGCTATAACTCAGGAAATTACAAGAGCTTTAGGAGCTCTGTGTCAGGGACTGGAGGACTGGAGACAGAGACCTATATATATATACATATATATTTCTGATAATTTTATTGCTATTTTCTTTATATACAGGCACACACACACACACACACACACACACACACACACACACACGTAGAGAGAGAGAGAGAGACAGAGAGAGAGAGAAAATCTTGCTCTGTTGCCCAGGCTAAAGTGCAGTTTCACAATCACAGCTCACTGTAGCCTCAACCTCCTGGGCTCAAGCAGTCATTGTCCCTCCTCAGCCTCCCAAATAGCTAGGACTACAAGCATGCACCACCATGCCCATCTATTTAAAAAAAAATTGTAGAGATGAGGTCTCACTATATTGCCCAGGCTAGTCTTAACCTCTTGCACTCAAGCAATTCTCTCACCTCAGTCTCCTAAAGCGCTGGAATTACAGGAATGAGCCACCATGTTTAGCTTCATTACTATTTTTTTCTCCATCAGTTGTTAAAGTTTTTTTCGATTCTATTTGTTTTCTTTTTTCCCCTATAAACTCTGACATTAGTGAAAAAAACTGACAAAATCCAAATGAAGCCTGGAGCTTAGTTAATAGTAATACATACCAAGGTTGATTTCTTAGTTTTGAAAACTGAATCATAATAGTGTTAGATGCTCACATTAGGGAAAACTAGTTGAAATAGATAACATAATTTTGTCTCTGTAACTTTTTTCTAAAGCTAAAGTTATTCCAAAATAAAAGCCTTCTTTGTAAAAGCCTTCAGTTTTGTTGATCATTACTACTCTAGTCTTCTTTTCTTTTTCATTGACTTGTGTCTTTCTTGGCAGCACTTCCTTCTTTCTAATTTCTTTGGGCTTAGTCTGTGTTTCTGTTAAGTTCAAAGGGGTGCGTCATGTTGCCTAGAGGTTGCTACTTGAGCCATATGAACTGTCTCGAATCACATAATATCTCTTAACCTGCTACTCCCTTTTTATATGGGTACCTATAAAATAAGGTAATTATGCTTTCCTCCTAAAGTGGATACAAGGGTTAAATGAAAGCATACATTTAAAACAAAACATAGTAAGCAGTTAATAAATAATTGTTGCACTAATCATCGTCATGATCACCATTATCCTTATAAGGAGAATCCATGGTAAAGTGTTTTGGGTGTTTTGAACATATACAGTGAAATTTGACGGGGTTAATTTCTGGGTAATACCAGTTATATTACCTGCATGAGCACTTTTTTCACATTTTATCCACAATTTCACTTTCTAGTGTCATAAAATTCCTTAGAATGCTAATTAAAACTGATGACAAGTTATGTAGAGAGATGCAGTAATAGGTATGTAGAAAAAAATAGATAAAGAAATTGTATTTGCTTTTGGTGTTGTATGTTATATTGGACATTCTCTACTGGTCTTTCCATCCCATGCTCCACCCTTCTACATCCTGTTCTGCCTCCTGGGAATCTAATCCCTATGGAATGAGTCAATGGCATTCCCTGTCCTTTGCCAAGGAGAGATGTCAGTAGGAAACTAGAAGGTGACAAGAAGGAACATGCAGAGTACTTTTTCCCCTGGCTCCTCTGTTGAGGACCACAACTCCTTCTAGGTAGTTCTCTTTACAATTACAGCTATAGATGTCTCCAAATTCAGGTAACCTATTTCTCCTTATTTCTTCTCCACCAGCCTGTCAGACCTAAGAATGGTAACATCCTAGAGGTGGCTAGTATTGCAATAGTTCTTCCTTTCTTTCAGGTTTCTCTTAACATTGCCAACATCTTTATGTTGAAATGATGAAGTTACCCTTCACTAAACTCTTCTCAGTTAAGCTGTTTAAGAGTGCTACCTATATTATACTAATGCGTGCTTTTCACCATTTATAATTTAATTTGCCACCATAGCTGAGTTTTGAAAGCTGTTGTTAACAATGGCACCCAAAGATCCAGAGAAAATTAGTCCAATATACTTACAAATGAAAGCACTGAAGTAATGACTGCCTATACTCATCTTTAGATATGTTGCTTTTTAAAAATACTATTATTTCAGTGCCTATTCCCAGGGATAATACAGGGTACATGAAGACATAATTTAAGCAGTCAACATTTGCAAGCCTTTGCTATATTCCAGGCATCTTTCTAAGTTATTTTAATCCTTGAAATTGCCCCATGAGGTACTTGCCACTAGTATTCATTCTGTTTTATAGATGAGAAAGCTGAGATGTAGAAAAGTTAAGAAATTTATTGAGGATCACACGGTAAGCAAGTGGTCAGGATGTGATTTCAACTCAAGCATTTGGATTCTCACACCAGCAATTGGAATCATTGAGCCCAACAATGTAGTTATGAGATGACTTTCAAGCCAATTTCAAAAGGTGCCAGTCAGAGTTTCAGCATGAAATAGATGGCATATTGAAAACTGACTAATTAAGTAGAATTTAATAAAGATCATATTTCAGGGTTTAGGGAGACCAACAAGGGATGTTGCAATGCCTCAGGGCTAGTAATAGTGAGGAAATGTTACCATCCCTAGTCCTAAAAAACAAGAGAAGTAAATGAATGGTTATTGGAATCTGGAATAGTTACTAGCTATAGCTTTAGCTATAAGAGAAGGCTGCCAAGCAAGAGCTATGGTATTTGACTGAAAAATGCAGCCAATCTGCCATGACCATGCAATGAAGGAGCCAGGAGAAGAAATACTTTTCTTTCATTTCCCTTCCATCTACCCGTCTCCTGCTGATCTCTCTTATTGTTCAAACTCAGTTAGTTGTAAGCCAGAGAGCCAAGAGCCCAGACGATATAATCTATAAAACTTTCCCTCCCAGGGGCCAGGGGCCAGAGGCCAGAGCAGGGTGGGGAATGATATGGAGGGGAAACAGAAAATACCCAGAAGAGTGAATTTTTCTAATTAAGGAAATATTTTTGCTCCTGGAATAGTTTTATACAAGACTGAAATCTAAAATAAAATGAGCATATTCATCAAGGAGTTAACAAAGGTTCCTTCTCCTCTTTATTTTCACTGCTTTTGAAAGGAGTTAAGCTTCTGTAAATATCCACACATACTGTTTGTTTCGTTAAGTCTCTATGGCAAAAATGTTTATATGTCTGTGAGTCTGTAGATTTAACTCAGTGGATGGAAGCCACAGTTTGGTCTATTATCAACTCAGGAATAGTGACGCCTTTAGGCTACTGTGTAGCATTGTCGCAATACATAGAGAAGTGTTATAGCCTAGAATAATTTAAAGCCATTCACATCTTTAATGCTGGAGATTGGTAGATCCAATCATCGAAGTTTTCTAGAACTTCAGCAACTGTATGAACTTTCTGGATTATCTGTTTTAACTTCACACTCATGGGGGTAATACTCTCCATAAGAAAATCCTAAAGGATCATTTTCCAATCTATAAATCAATTTTCCATCTGTGAATCCACAAATCAAAGGAGACAGAACTTCCTGAAACGCTATTTCACTACTGATCTGCAATTCTCACCTTTTTCATAATGGGCTTTTTCTCCCTTTCCCATTATTTTTTCTACAGTATCCTATTTTACACCGACACATAATTTTTTAAATTTTTCTTTAAGTTATCTCATTTTTTCAGGGAATAGCAGTCAGACTATGGCAAAGAGGAATGGAAGAGTGAATTAAAACTCTGTTCACCTATCTAAACATTTTTTAGAGAAAGAGAAAAATAGTTAATACCTTATTCTTAGTGGAAGCTAGCATACTTACCCAGAAAGGCTTCATGTATATCAGGGATTGTGTATTATGTGTTTCATTTGCTTCACACAATAAGGTGGGTACTAACACATTTTTAGAGGTATGGGCATGGACATTAACTGATTTCTAATGAGTACATAGCTAAACCCAAGCCCTAACTCTGTCACTTCAACCAGCGTTTCTCAAGGAAGTAAAGAGAAAGAAGGAAAAATGCCTCTGGAAGGGATGCTTGAAAATATTTGTGGGCATTTTTTTAAAATGTCGCAATAATTGGGGAATGCTATTGGTGGCCAAGGGTGGTCTTCAGTATCCTGCAATGCTCTGGATAGTCTAACATTACAAAGAATTCATCTACACAATCATGCCCAATTAAGAAATATTGACCTATACCACCCTAAAATAAAACGGAAGAACACTGAAATTGTTTATGTTTTCAAAGTAAAAACTAGACTGTTCAAGCATTTATTATCTTAAGGATTTTGATTATGTATCCATGTCTTTTTTAAAAATGTGATGGGAAAGAAGTTAGATTTTTATAGAGAATCTTATGGACATGGATGACGAAAGCGAAAGCTGAAGGAAAACTACCATACTCTAAAGCGAATAGAGGACCATGTGACTGTAGGGTCACATTCTGGAAGCCCCATTTTACATCATGATTAAAATAGGTATGAGAAAGTAAAGAACTATTGTGTAGATTGCTGGTATTTATTAGTGCTTCAGGCAATACTTTATAAGCAGCTGAACTGGCTCTTGAAAAATGTTTCTGGGAAGCCTTATTGTTAAGCTCATCTCTTCTTTCCCAGTGGAGAAGTTATGCCCCAGCCATTGGCTTGTGTGCTTTTTCATTTATGTCAGATAATGTAAATTGCTGGGGAAGGAGTGAACATTTTGAACTTGCTAAGCGGGCTTCTCTTCTGCTCTGATTAAAGAGGTGCAGACAAAGAGATGGATCTTTTTTGATGATTCAGCTGCCATGTAAATCTTCCCATACGCAGGCCCTTCCTACTTCATGCTTATCTCCACACCTGCAGGGATTCTCTAACACGGTGATTTAAAATTTGTGTTCAGTGGCTACCACACTTTTCCTTGGGTGTAGGGATTGGGGTGTAAATGAGGGGTAGGAGGATTGTGGACTCCAGGCACACTAGAGTATATATCAGGACACTAGATTCCAGAACACTAGAGTATATATCAGGTTCAATCCTAGCTCTACCACTTATTAGTTATGCAAACTTTGACTGGTTATGTAGCTTCTCCACATGTAAATTGGAGAGAAAATTGTAGCACTTACATCATGGAGTTGTTGTGAAAATTAAATGAAATGATGGGAATAAAAATATCTGACCCATAATAAATAGTCAATGAATGCAAATGATTAGTATTAATCATTGAACCCTATCTCCCCAGCTTCAACTCCTTAACAATTCCTCACCGTATTCTTCAGTTATGTCAGATTAACTAGTTAGCATTTCCTAAATGTATTAGTTCATTCTCACTAATATAATGCTAATAAAGACATACCCAACACTGGGTAATTTATAAAGGAAAGAGGTTTAATGGACTCATAGTTCCACAGGGCTGGGGAGGCCTCAGGAAACTTTAGGAATCGTGGCAGAAGGGGAAGCAAATACATTTTTCTTCACATGGCTGTAGCAAAAAGTGCAGAGCAAAGAGGGAAAAAATAAAACCATCAGATCTTGTGAGAACTCACTCAGCATTATAACAGCAGCATGGAGGTAACTGCCCCTATGATTCAATTACCTCCCACTGGGCCTCTCACAAGACACATGGGAATTATGAGAACTACAATTCAAGATGAGATTTGGGTGGGGACACACAGCCCAACCATATCACCAAACTACCTTTCTGCTGTGACTCTTGCTGCAGTTTTTATAAGAAATATCACTCTTCTTTTTGTGCACAACCCCACTGTCTTTTTAAGTTCAGGTAAAATGTCCACCAGGTTCACTTACCAGAATGAACTGTGCTCTCTCGACTGCTGTGGTAGGCACACAGCAAATTTCCAGTCCTCAACTCCTCTTTTCTGATCTAACCCAGACTTTGTTTAAAGCCCAATATGCCGAGCCCCAGGAAGGATCATGCTTGCTTTACAGCAATTATTAGGTTGGTGCCAAAGTCATGCGGCTTTTGCCATTAAAAGTAATGGCAACAATCTATTCTCTGTGTTCCCAAACCCCATTGGACCTGAGAGTGCGCATGTGACTCATTTCTGGCCAGTATGCTATAAAGGCAGGGCTGCTGGGACGATCTACCAGGAGACCTTTGCTTTCCTGTTAAAGGAACTGGCGTGGCTGCAGTGCTTCTCATGCCTCCCTTTCCTCTTTCCTTCTTTGGAGATGGAAACTCCATAGCAGCAGTGGCTGTCTGTGACAATGAGCTATAAACACGAGGGAAAAGTCAAGGCAATTGATGAGAGGTTGGCTCTAACATGACTGAGTTGTTAACTAAGACTTGAAGCCACTTACCCTCATATTTATAAATATATGAGAAGATCAGGCTTTATGTTTTTAAACTGCTGAAAGTCAAATTTTCTATTTGCAGCTAAATGTGTTTCTAGTTAAAGAATAGTAAAATTCTTTAACAATCAACAGCTCAGATATTTTTCTGTTAATAAATATTATATATACTCAGAAAATTTGTGAAGTACAGAAGGGTCTTTGGTAGATTATTTTGGATCTCTCCTTATAGGGGGAATATGGTTTCTTTCCCAAGAACATAGGAGTTGGCAGTGTGGCGTGTTTTGATCAATGAAATGTGAGAGAAGGGACATGTGCCACTTTCAAGAAAAAGCCTTTATTTTATTAAACCTCTGTTATGAGGCTACAGTATCCCAAATGGAGGAGTATTCTTCAGGCACGAATCAGAGAGAAGAGAATATAGAGCTGTTATATCCCACCCCCCAGTGGACATGAAGATGAGACAGAAATAAGATTTGGGAGGATTTCTTTTTGAATCATAACTGAACCTAAGCTGACAGATTTGGAACAAGAAGAAGAAGGAGGAGGAGGAGGAGACAGGGGAGAAAATGTGTAATTCCCCTACCAGGAAGCAAACACTATTAGTGATCTTCTTCATTAAAAATTACTGTTAGTAATTTGGTTAATTTACTAAATTACTAATAGAAGTTATTATTACTATTAGTACTAAATTACTATTAGTAATCTCATTGCATATTTGAGATAGGCCATATTTTTCTCAAAAACCTATAATATTTTCCCTTACTATTAAAAATCGGTAGCTTGTTCTTAATGATTACTTAATGTCTCATTGTTCAGAAACACTTTTACAGACCACAAAGAGGGCATTTGTTTCATTACTATTCATGTGAACATGAAGTCCTCCCTAGAATTTTTTACTTATGTATGTAGTTAAGAACCCAGCAGAATACCTGGTATGTAAGTTCTCAAAATCTTTTCTTCAAGAGAAGTAAGGAGGAAACGAACAAAAATCGTAAAGTGGACAGAGATACAATGGAAGGTATGGAAACACTGTCAATAATACACACCACATTTTGCTTGATTCCCTGTTTCTTTTTGGAGTTAATCATTTACAACTTCTGGGTCTATATTCTCATTATAGCCCATTTCTCACTACCTTGTTAATATTCATAAGAAGATTCCAGAGAACCATGTGCTTAAAGGAGACTTTCAAAAATCATGTCATTAAGTTATTGATTCATATAAATTACTGATTTTGATTCAATAAATGCCTGTTATGTGCCAGGCCATGTTCTAGGTCTGGCAGATACAGCAGTGAATATGACAGGCAAGGTCTCTGCTTTGTGGAACTTTGCCTTCTGCTGTTGATGGAGGGGAAGCAGAAAACAAAGAAGCTAAGAAATAAATGGATGAATAATTTTGTATAGTAGTAACTGTTATGAAGAGATTAAAACAGGGAGTCATGAGAGCAAATGGGGAAGTAGGAAGGGAGTGGGTGGCTTTAGCTTGGGTGGTAAGGAAAGTCCTCTCTCAGGAGGTGACATTTGAATTTTTGGCCTGAATGACAAGAAGTATGCAGTTACGTGAAGATGTGAGAGATGAGTGTGCCAAACAGGGAAAAGCAGATTCACTCAAGAAAGGAAAAGAAGAAGAATAATGTGATGAGCGAGGAGAGTAGGAATAGATGAGCTGAGGCAGCCAAGAGTTCCCAGAGTTTGAAAGACCATGGTCAGGACTTTGGATTTATTCTAAGAGGAATGGAGATGCCAATGGAAGGATTTATGCATTGGAGCAAAAGCAGAATAAAGTTTGATTTATATTCTAAAATGTTCCCTTGGCTGCTGCCTGGAACATAGGTTGCTAGGGGATAAGAATGGAAGCAGAGAGACTAGTTGGAACCATTGTCATTCTCCAGAGAAGGGACGATGGTGGCTTTGACTAGGGTGGTGTTGGTGAGAGGGAGAAAAATGAATGCACTGGTAACCTGTTTTGAAAGTAGGGCCAGCAAAACTTGTTGGTAGATTGCATATGTGTTGGGTATCCTTTGTGATTTGTGCAGTGTTACTGGATGTGGACACTAGTGTCAAATGTCTCTGCTAGAATCCTGTCTCTACCACTTACTAAAACTGGGCAAGTTATTAAACCATCCTTCAGTTTCTGTATCTGTGAGAAACTTCATAGAGTTGAATAAATGAGTTAATGAATATGAAATGTTTAGCACCTGGCCCACAGGCAGCATCTGATCAATTTTAGCTATTACCAACATCATCCTTATTATTACTAAAACTGTGCAATCTGTAGATTTCTTTTATTCAGAATCAAGTGTTCCTAAAGCACTTGGCTTTAAGTGGGTAGTGAATAGAGGACATGGAACAACTAATGCAGGAGGTTTATCTCAGGAGACTCCTGTCTCTCAAAGGGATAGCTTCTCCAATTTTGCTCTACACTGAATGGATGGAGACTTATTTTCCTATGCCAGTGATAAGTCAGTGTGGGATATAAAAGGCTGTTCAGAATGAAGCATAATACTCTTTTTCATCTTTAGTAATTCCTCCTAAGATCTTCCTCTTTATTCCTGCACATTATTCATCTGTAATATAAAGACGATAATATGGAAATTAAAGTGCTAATTTCAGCTGTTATGGGAATCAGACCACAGTACGGGGATTAAGAAACAAAGGAACGGAAAACACACACACACACACACACACACACACACACACAGACCTCACACACACACCACACACCCCATCTTCCAAGAAAGGTTGCTTTGAGCCTATGGATTCTTATGAACAATTTTTCCAGCACTGAGTGGAAAAAATCCCCCTTTATTGATAAATTCCTGAATACTGTAGGGTTTAGTGGCACTCACAGTAATTTGTGGTTCCATTCATGGGTTTCTTAACCAACAGACTATGAGAAATGTTGAAGGCAAGGTATATACTCTAAAGTCTGTTTTATTGTTAGATTTTTTTTCACTAATAGTAAAAACTGCCATATGTCGAGTACCAACCACGTGCCAGACACTGTACCAAGTTTCCCACATATTTGATCTTATTTAATTCTTACTATAACCCTGCAAGATAAGAATTATTATTCCCATTTTGGAGAAGATAAAACTAAGGCTTAAAGAAGTTAAGTAACAGACTCAAAGTTACTCATAGTAGGTAGTAAAGCTGGGGACTTGAACCTAGATCCATCTCTAAAGGCTATGCTCTTAACCACTGTATTATAATACCTATATCTGTCAAATATTTTATTGAACTTTATGTAAATTATATATGTGCTTTATGTGAAATAAAAATCCATGAAAATAAAAATATAGCTTTTTAGAGGAGTAAAGGCAAGCCGATTTATATATGACTATTTTGTATAGGATAATTCTGGTTGCATAGGATACGGTAACTCAATTTTAGAATCACGATCTTATATTGCTCACCCCGTGGTTTAAGCACAAATGTGTAAAGCTTTCTTTCTTCTTTTTTTCTAAGTTAAAAATCACTTGTTCTGCAGTTTAAAGACAAGTGGACAGGAGAAATAAATCTTGAAATATTAGATTCATGTATGGCTTGGTTTTGTCTTCAAATCACTGTTCTAATCACTTCTGACCATGAACCTTGTCAATTTGACATTTTGTTTATTTCAGAAAGAAATAATGTAGACTAAAGTCATAATGTCAGGAGAATGTATAAAAAATCCTCCCTACTCCATCTCATCCCAAAGAAAAATGCGATAATATTGCCTTTCACAGATTAACTCTTTCAGTTCATGAGAAGGAAATATCCTAAGACTGTACTTTCCAAGATGGTAACATTAGTCTCACATGGCTATTGAAATATAGCTAACCTGAACTGAGATGTGCTCACAAGCACAAAATGCACACCAGGTTTTGAAGAGTTATGAAGAAAAAGAACATAAACTATCTCAATCAT
The DNA here is from genome assembly GCA_963574635.1 of Cheracebus regulus. Lineage (NCBI taxonomy): Eukaryota > Metazoa > Chordata > Mammalia > Primates > Pitheciidae > Cheracebus > Cheracebus regulus. The sequence continues at coordinate 29,471 of CAUYQU010099753.1, forward strand.
TTGTACTGATTACATGTTTAAATGATAGATAATACTTTAGAAGCAGTGAGTCAAATAAAATAGATTATTAAAATTAATTTTACATACTACTTTTTCCATTTTTAATGTGGGTACTAAAGAAGTGAAAATTGCCGGTGTAGCTCACATTGTTTTTCTGCTTGATAATGCCATTCTACAGTCCTATATTTAGCATATTTATTTTTGAAACCCATTTTGGAGTTTAATGAGGGAAGAATTCACACCCTCAAATACACACAGAGTGGTTGTATAATGCTCCAATTCTGATACAGTGTAAAATCAATACCAGATTCTCATCTAATTACTGAGGATAATAAACTCATTCTTAAGTTCCACAAAGCCAAATATCTTCTTGGAAACTCATGTGAATTATGGAAGGCACCCAGGCCCTGCAGTTAGGCAGGCCTGATTTGAAGTACTGAACAGTCATATGACCTTCGGTATTAGCCACCTCTGTGTATCATTGTATGTCTTTCTAGCCCCACCTTTTGCTACAGCCTCTGCTGTCCTGGCCATTTCTGCACAGGCTTCAACCAGCTTTGCACAGATCAAAGAAGTCATTGCCTGCCTCACTCTACTCATATTTCTAGCTTCCCACCCCAGGGCTTAGACACAGGGTGCTCATGAGAACACTTTTGGCATTTGTACATGCAAATCTGAACATGCAAGGGAGTAAGCAGCTGTGGGGCAACCATGACAAGTCAGAGGTAGAAGACTAAAGATCGATGTTTCTCCCTTTTCTAACCCAGGTGCACAGTTATTTGCCACATTTCACAAGCCTCCTAAGGGATAGACATCTGTCACCTTCAGAAGCGGGCAACTTTATAATGCATCCATGTACTGGCTTTTCCTTCTTCCCGGCTCCGTTCTCTTTGTCCTGCTCCCTGGCTCACATCCCAAATAAACTACTTGCATACAAACCTGTGTGTCAGGCTTTGCTTTGGGGGACCTAGGCTGATGTACCTTGGTAAAGTGCACCTTGGGAAATTAGGATTTCAATATTCTCATGTATAAATTGTGGATAATAATACTTACTTTGAAGAATTGTGGGATTAGAGATAATGTATAAAGCACCTAGCAGAAATCTTTGGTAGTCATCATTATCATCTGCCTTGACATTTTTTGCAGTAAAATTTTATGACAATGACAAAATAGGGCCCTTTATAGATGTTCTTTCACGTGAGCCTTAGGAATGGCTGGGATTTTGAAGAGTTTTCTGATGGGAGTCACCACTTTGTATTCGAAGATAATCTAAGTGGATTAGAAATAGAAATATATGCTGAAGGTAAAAAAATATCCTTGGGAAACTCATCTATGTGGAAATGAAAGGGATAAGGAAATGCTGACTTCATGGGACATGGCTCTGGCCTAGGTTCTATCACCCTCCCCTTCTGTCTCTGAAGTATGAATGTGAGATATATATAAGCACAGGAGAGATCACACACTCCCAATGGGTTTAGAGAAGAAAGCTGCTCTCTCTAGTTTGTTTTTTAAAAGTGTTGAGAGCTTAATGTGCATTAAATATAAAAATCAAATCTTTTTGTTATAAATACACCTAATTTTTATGTATAGCCTCCCAATTACTGACATTGGAAAATTAGTGATAGTCAGTTCCAGGGAAACACAATTGATTTGGTGTTTCCTGTTTCTTTTTCTCCTTGATGTTACATCTAAGTTCATGGAAGAAAAGGAAAGGGAGCTAGGCATTAAATACCACAAAATTACTGGTGTCAGGAGAAAAGAGGATGTCTTGTGCTTAGATGCCACATTTCCATGCTGGCAGCTGCTGAAATGTACCCAGGCCTCCCCGGTACCTGGTTTTTCATTCCTACCTGCTGGTCCACTGTGCAAATCTCCTGCTATATTTTCCTGTGTTTGACAGCATAAACTGTCTGGGTCCTTCAGTATCTCATGCCCTGGCTCTGCTATTCTCAACTTCATAAGGAAAAACATTTTCTTATTCCCTATGATGCCTTGGGCATTCTGTGAAGTTGCCTCAGACATCACATACAGCTGTGGTGGGTAGAATAATGACCTCCCGAAGATGCCTATGTCCTGATCCCTAGAATCTGTGAATATGCTGTGTTTCATGGCAGAAGGAAATTAAACTTGCAGATAGAATTAAGGTATTTAATCAGTGGCCTTAAAACAGGAAGATCATCCTGGATTATCCAGTGGGCCCCATGTAATCACAAGGGCACTTAAAGGTGGAAGAAGGAAACAGAAAAGTCAGTGGTACAGTGATTCAGTGTGAGAAAGGCTTGGCTTGTTATGGTGGAAACCTCTAGAAGCTGGAAAAGGCAAGAAAACAAATTACCCCCTAAACCCTCCAGAAGGGAATGCAACTCTGCCTATACCTTGATGTTAGCTCATTGAGACCCATTTTTTTTCAGCCCTGGACTGGGGAAAACCAATAACTCTGACCAGTTACATATTCTTCCAAATATACTAACTATGCCAAGACCCTGTAAGAACCTCTTAAGCTGTATTATCCTCCCCTAAGTAAGAAAGTTTGGAATGTCCTAGCTGCTGCTTAGATAGGAGAAGTGTCCAGAAATAAAAAAACAAAGCAAAAAAACACAAAGATCCTCCAGTTAACAGATAAACAATATTATTATATCAGCCAGTTATTCTTTAAAATACTGTTTTGATTCAGCTCGATTTTCATTTTTAATGTGGATTGTATGCATGTATGTGTGTTTCTATACAACACACAGAGATGCAAATGTGCGTATACTCATTAACAATGAAGGAAAGAGGAAGGACAAGTAACAGCAAAGCAATGAAAAGACGACAGAAGGAAGGAGGAACCAGAGAGAGGAGAACTCAACAGGACAGAGAGAAGAAAGCAAGTCAGTGAGTGAGGATCTGTTGAACAGCTGCCCAGAGGTGCGCCTGCAAACCAGAACCAGACAACTCCTGGCTGAGGATAAGCAGACTTCTCCAGGGTCTCCTCTAGGAAATAGTGATTCCCTCTTCCTGCCAATTCATATGAATGCTTTGACTTTTATTTTTCTGCTCAGATTTTCTACCTCTCTTCATTAATTTATTTTCCATAGCTTTCTAATATTTATTCTCATTACTAAAATTTCCTAGGTATTCTACTGGAATTTTATAAAAGTTGTCAACATTTAGCAAACATTTACATTTGTTGAATATCCCTTATGTGCCAGATGTACTGTTAAGTAGGCAGTGGAGATGAGACACATGCCAATTTACTAAGTCAAGTGAACAATGATAATTGTTTTTATTACTGAATTCCTGTAAAGGGCAGAAATAATAACATAAATAGTCAAAAGAGAAATAGAGCTATTTACTCCAGCATTTTTGCCACATTCAAATAATTTATAGCTCTTTAATAAAGACAATTATAATTTACTTATGCAATGTACCATCTAAGTGAAATGTCCTGCATAAGAGTTTACAGTTTATTCTATACAGAGCAAATTTTTGAGCACTTACTATCATTTTTTTCAGTTTTGCAATCAAGAAAACTGAATCTCAAAGAAGTTAAATATTTTTACCCAGGTCATTTGAAGTGGGACTTGAACCCAGGTTTTTAAAAACTTCAAATTAAATGAGTATTTTACCATAATATCTTACTATATCATATGCCAGATATAGTAATAAAATGTGAGTTTTGTGATGTATTGTACTTTATATTTTATTTTACAAGCTGTTGAATTTATGTACATAGTTCATTCAGTAGCCATTATATGTTTGGTAGTAGTTTTGACATAAACTGGAGCATTAGAATTAATTTTAGTACAAAAGACTTTATCTTTCCACATTTAATTGACAACAGATGCTCTTTCATTGGGTGGAAGGACAATTTCAAAGTTTTCCTATGTGAAATCTTCAAGAGTGCAGAAGTGTAGACTATCCTAAATCAAATAGTAAATTCCAAGCCTACCATTAAAAGACTAAAAATGTGAAAGCCACTGGTAAATCAGGGAGTGCAAGCAACCATTTTCAATGTCAAAAGTTTTCTAATTTCAGTATTCATTGATTACACTGAAGAAAGAAAATTTTTAATAGAAAAAAGTGTGCTTAAAACTTCTGCATAAGATTGACTAATTCATAACATTAAAAAAATTATAAATTTTAAAATGTAAAAGCTTTTCCAAAAATTTAAATTTTATTCTGAGATGAGCTCTCAACACTAGTCATCTGCAGACATCCTCTGACCCTGCTGAGGGAAGTGTTACTGCCTGTGATGTTTTCCTCCCTGGAGAGCTCCAGGAAAACTTCCACTCTGTCAGTTACTAGCTTTAAATCTTAGTTTCATCTCAGTTCCAAATTAGCCATGTGACTATGAATGAGTTACTTAATGTGTCTGGGACTCAGTTTCTTTACCTAGAATTTAATTCATTGAAAACATGTTTATTGAGCCTTTGTATGACTAACTCATTAGTAACCAAGTCCTAATCAGACTGTCCTCCAGATTTACAAATATAGTATAGTTCTTCATTCACTAAAACATGAAGCCTCATCTTCAGAAAACACAAAAGTCCTGTCCTACCTGGGTCTACATTTCCTTTACCTCTCCAGTAACAACAGCTTCTCCCCACGATGTTATATATAGCCAAAGGGGAGGAGAATTGCTTGCAGTTCCCTGTGCACACACAGTTGCTTTGTTTGTGTCTTCAATTCATACTGTTCCTTCTGCCTAGACCACCTTCCTCTTCTTGCCTCCCTGGGAACTGCTACCCTAATAGTATTGTGTACAATTTAGTGAGAGAGAGAAAATTTGAAAACAGGAGAATCCATGTGCAAAACAATTTTGTATCATCTAAGTGAGAGGTAGGGTTGTAAAGTGGATCCCAAAGGAGGTTTTGTAGTTTTGCTTTCCAAGGTTTCAGTTACAGACCATCAACCATAGTCCAAAAACATTGAATGGAAAATTCCAGAAGCAACCAATTTGTAAAGTTTTCAAATGTGTGCTGTTCAGAGTAGCATGATGAAATCTGTCCTTCTCCTTGCCTTGAACATAAACCATCCCTTTGTTCAGTGAATCCACACTGTAGATGCTGCCTACCTGTTAGTTACTCAGTAGCCAGCTTGGTTATCAGATGACTATTACAGTATTGCACCGTTTGTGTTCAAGTCACCTTCATTTTACACCACAGGGGCCCTGAAGCACAAGAGTAATCTCCCTGGCAATTCAACTTTGCCAAAGGGAAGCCATTAAGTGTTTCCTATAAGTGAAAAAGTGAAAATTCTCGACTTAAGGAAAGGAAAAAAAAATTGTATGCTGAAGTTGCTAAGATCTATGGCAAGAATGGATCTCTTATCCTTAAAATTGTGAAGAAGGAAAAAGAAATTTTCCAGCTTTGTTATCACATCTCAAACTGCAAAAGTTACAGTTATGGTGTGTGAGAAATAGTTAATATAGAAAAGGCATTAAATTTGTGGGTGGAAGATATGAACAGAAAAGTGTTCTTATTGACAGCAACGTGTTGTGCCAGAAAGCATTGGGCCTGTATGAAGACATAAGTAAGGGATCCCCTGAAACAAGTGACACCAAGCCATCTGCTGCAAGCAAGAGATGGTTACACAGATTCAGTAATACAGAAGGCCAACTGGAGCCTCATGCTACATCACAATGCCTACCTCATTCACCTCACGTCATCTCATCACGTCGGCACTGCATTCACTCACATCATCACAAGAAGAAGGGTGGTATAGTACAGTAAGGTATTTTGAGAGACAGACCACATTCATATAGTGTGTTTTTCACAATATGTTGTTATAATTGTTCTATTTTATTACTGTGTTGTTAATCTCTTACTATGCCTTCTTTACAAACTTTATCATAGGTATACATGTATAGGAGAAAACATAGTATATACATTCCAAGTTTCAGGCATCCACTGGGGCCTTGAAATGTATCCCTTAAGGATAAGGAGGACTACTGTATATGAAGAAGAATTTGCTGAGTTAAAACTGACAAGTAGGAGGAAAGTGTCAAATTCTGGTGTCTTTGAGGATGGTGAGGCCAGATAATCAAATTGAGAGTGGACATGGAAGAAGGTCAGTTCTGCTAAGCACATCTTGCAACTGAAGTAATTGTGGAACCACTATGAGGAAATTATCCATCAAGAGCTGAATGACAGAATGTGAAGCTCAGGAGAAAAGCTTGATTTAGAAGTCATATGATATGATTTGGCTGTGTCCCCACCCAAACCTCATCTTGAATTCTAGCTCCCATAATTCTCACATGTTATGGGAGGAATCTGGTGGGAGGTAATTGAATCATGGGGTGGGTCTTTCCCATGCTGTTCTCATGATAGTGAATAAGTGTCATGAGATATGATGGTTTTATAAATGGGAGTGCCCTGGAAAGGCCTCTTGCCTGCTGCAATTGAAGATGTGACTTGCTCCTCCTTGCCTTCTGCCATGATTGTGAAGTCTCCTCAGCTATGTGGATCTGTGAGTCAATTAAACCTCTTTCCTTTGTGCTAATAAAGACATACCCAATCTCAGGTATGTCTTTATTTAGCAGGGTGAGAACAAACTGATACATCATAGTATAGATATGATAGATGGAGCCATTTTTTTCTGATTTTCTTCTCTTTACAGAGAGGATGACTAGAAAGTGGGTATGTGTGAGTCCATGGAACTAGGGCAGGACAGAGAAACAGCCTTTAGCAGAAGCAATGGAACATGAGTCATTGGACCAGAATGGAAACCAAGAGTAGAGAATAGCAAGGTCTAGTGGAAGAGTTAAGCCTAAAGTAGTTTGTAAAAGTTGAGAAGATGACAGGTCATTGGATGTGGGCTAAAAGTGAAGACAAAATTCAAGAAGTGTCTGAAATGAGTACTTGGAGATGAAGTGTGAAGTTAAATAAAAATTGGAGGGCTAAGAAATATGAGATAATGGAAGAAGAGTTTATAACATCAGGCAGAGGTGGTCTGAGTGACACTGGCTTGAAGACATGGCAGGTGCCCTCTGTAGAGCTTTGGCATTCTTGTTTGTGGGTGGACGGCTCAGGATTATTTAGAGAAGAATTCATATAGACGCGTAAGCAGGAACAATTTGGAGGTTACTCCTCAAAAGTTGATAGGATAAAAAGAGAAAAAGAAAGAATACAAAAACCTGATGACCAACACACTTACAAGATAGGCAAAGGAAGACAAAACCACAAAATATCCTAAAACAGATCAATCACCACCTATGAGAAAAAATGGTTGAAGGGAAGAATAAGACAGTATCTATGATCTCCTCTGGCTCCGAAATTGTATGATTCTTATTTAGAGAGAGTTCAGAAAAAAAGATCTCATTCATCTAATCCACTTATTAATTTACTGATATCAGTAATGGATTTGGGGACAGTAGGCATAGAAACATAATCCCTTTTGAAACCGAGAAAGAAATATGATAGATAATTCTGAGTTTTTTATGTAAAACAAAAATATCCTCAAATTTAGTTTTTCTTGTCTGCTTCTCCAGTGAAGGATGACATGACTGCTTGTTCTCCAGTGGGAGTAAATAAAATGCTAGGAATTCAGGGACTCCAGCTTCTGACTGCCACTCTGCTTTATCTGTAGGAAGGGAATTGGTGACATCTGTCTCAGTGAGCATCTGGTGACAGCCCAAGAACACACAGGCACTGAGAGGGACCACATCCTTCTGAATCCCTTTAGATTGAAGAGTTTGCCTCTGAAGGCCTTGGGAGTCAGAATATGCTTGGAGGATTTTTATGAGATAAAATGACAGACAAGTTTTGATGAATTGAAAGGAAGAATTTCACATGCCATTAAAATCTTTCTTTAAAATAACATATGATGTCATCATATGGCATACTGTTGCATCTTGGTTTGATTCACAAACTTCGAAGAATAAGCGAACAAAGGGAGTGGCATAAATTTCTGGAAAAAGTTTCCTTGATTCCCGTAGGGGGGAAACTCTGCAAGTGCCATGGCAAGGGTCTAAAGCCTCAGCCTGTTCCCATATAAATATCGATTTAGAAAATAATTAGAAATGTAGGCATGGCATAAATTTCTGGAAAAACTTTCCTTTATTCCTCTCTGGCAGGGCTGCCTTATGACTTAGGTAGACTCCAGAAACATCTGCCTTCATGGGCCCCTTCTGCCATGAGAAAAAAAAATACAAAAGTTATACTTTACAACTGTGTTAGTATAATGACAAATTGAATCTAGGCTGAGTTGATTCTTACATATTCATTGTTACTAGATTCATTGTCTTTCTTCAGTGAGAAAAATAACAAAAAAATCTTGCAGATGCCTAAAAGTATTGTTGATGCTGACCTTGTTGTGCCTATTGTGGCCCCTGAGTACCAGTCCTGCTGCTAGGAACACCTTTCTGCTCTTCCTGACCCTGCCTGAGTCCCACTGCCAGACCCTGCTTCTCCATGGAACCCTGCTTGACTGATCCTGCCTGTGGGAATGCCTCCAATATTTATTGTCTGTCTGACTCATTATGCAATTAGAGTAGTCTGTGATGTATTAGCATTTATCTTTTATATATGAGTCTTTTTATTCCAAATAAATTTTAAGTTGTTTGAGGCCAGGGACCATGGCTTATACCCCTTCTTCTTCTCTGGACCCAAGTACGAGCTCTGTACCCAAGTACACCTGACCTTGGATCCTTCCTCTACCATGTAAAGCTGGTGTGGCCTCAGCAGTGTCTCTTGAATCTATATGCCCGTATATAAAATGGTGATGGAAAGTATTTACCTTTACAGGTTAATTGTAAGGCTAAGACATTTGCTATGGGAAATACTTCACCCAGTCTCTAGTGTGTAGTATGTGCTTACTAAATGCTAGTTTATTAATATCATTGTTATTATCATTGCCATCTCTGAATGGTGACGAAGGACTAGTTAGAAAAGTTAAGATAAAAATAGCTCTTGAATTTATTCACTTGGGCCTTGATATGGACTGGGCCTTTTATGTTTCCAAAATAGCCAGGAAAATATGAGTGTAAAGTCACATTAAAATGTTTCATGCAGGGGAAAATAAGTGGTCTCCTAACTTGATTTTGCTCATTTATTTTTCCAGCAAGCATTAAACTATAATCAGGCTCTTACAACTGGAAACATTACATAGCAATTAGAGTTTCACATGTCACAACTGAGGTCTTTTGGGAAAGAGATGCTACTGACATACCAGCTCATTCTATCCTCTGCAGCCTAATGTCCCCTTTGTTACAAACAGCATTTTGTAATACACTTTTACTACCCTGAAATGAAACTTGTAGATAGAATAACCTATCTTCTCATTGGGGTTTTAAAAAAATGCCCTAAGTATCTATCATTAAAGGAAAAAGAAAAGGAAAGTAATATACAATAAAATAATCTAAAATGCTAGGGCACAACTACATTGGAGAACTTAATAAAGTTGTCAGACTCTTTTGCTTAAAAATAGTATCACCTTGACTGCAATACCTACAAATACAGATTGATACAGATGGCTGAATTGGCAACTCGGACACCAAGAGCTGTATTACATCTTTGATGTTATTTTCTGAAATGGTGAATGACTCTTGATAAAGTTCCAAACATAGCAAAGCACAATCTTTCCTTAATTTATGTAATTGTGTCCCTGGAAAATTTAGTGTGTATTAAAACTGTGCAAAAATATTTTGTGTTATATGTATATATGGAGTTAGGCTCTATGCCAAGACAGTTATGAAGAGGTTTTTCATGGACACAAATGCCTGGAAGGACATTTCAAACTTGTCCAAACTTGAACTTGGGACAATCTTTCATTGCATGCAATTGTCTTGCCCATTGCAGAACATCTAGCATCAGTGGCCCTTTCTAATTTTAGGGTTAGTAGTGCTTACTAATTACTGGGACCAATAAAAATCATTAATTTTTCAAAACATCCTCTAGGGGGCGGTCCTGCTCCCATTGAAACTGCCGCTATAGTCATACTAAGCACTTGTAATTCTCTCAATAACCATTGCTTATTCTTTTTTTTCTCTGCAGGAGATGCTCTTCCTCTATTTGGACTTGCTAGTAATGGCTTAACCCTAAAGACCCACATCAGATATCTCTAGTCTAGGAAGTCATCTGTAAAGCTCCGGTTGGCTTCCCTTTGTGTTCTCATAAGACCCTCTGTTTAAGGAATTTCAACTTTGGTTGTAGAGTATTATCTGTTTTCCTGCATCATGTAAGCGCTCCTGAAGGCAGAATCAATCAGTCAGTTTATTTTTCTTTATCTTTATTTACTTAATTTTACCTCTTCAAATTTAAATTTATTGGTTTCAGCCTGCCAGCTTTGAAGAATAGAAGAAGTTCCAACGGGGAGGGGTTCCCTGCAGTGCAGCATGACTGCCTTGCCAGATTGTGGTCAGACTGCTTCTTTTTTTGTGTGTGTGCTTTGGGCTCTGGGGTACATGTGCACATCCTGCATCCTGCAGGATTGTTGCACAAGTACATACATGCCATGGTGATTTGTCCATCCAACCGCCCCCCCAATCAGGCATTTCTCTCGCTGTTATCCCTCCCCATCCTCCCCGCCTCCCCTCTTTCCCTCCCCTCCTCTCCCCTCCACCCCTCAACCTAGTCCAGTGAGTGTTGTTCTCTTCCCTGAGCCCAAATGTTCTCATTGTTCATCACCCGCCTATGAATGAAAACATGCTGTGTTTGGTTTTCCATTCTTGTGGCAGTTTGCTGAGAATGATGGTTTCTAGATACATCCGCGTCTCTACAAAGGTTGCTTCTTTAATCGGGCCCCCGATCTATTCCTCCTTATTGGGCAAGTCCTCCCTGGAGGGGCTTCAGCCACTCCAGCAAGGGTTCTACAGACAAAGTTCTGATCTCTCCCTGGGATGAAGCTTCCCCAGGAAGGAGCACCCGCCATCTCTGCAGTTCGGTAAACTCGGTCATTCCAGCCTGACAACTTTGGAAAATATAAACGGTCCAGGCAAGGAAGGGTCCCTGGCAGTGTTGCTCACCTACTCTACCAAACGGTAGTCAGACTGCTTCTTGGGGCGGGTCTCTGATCCTGGACCTCCCAGCAGAGGTCTCCAGCCACCTCCTACAGGCACGTTCTTGCTGGCAACTTGTCAGTGTCCCCCTGGGATGGAGCTTCTGGAGGAAAGAGCAGGCTGCCATCTTTGCAGTTTTGCAGCCTTCACTGGCGATACCTCCAGGTATGGGGAATAACTGAAGCAACTAGGGTCTGGAGTGGACCCCCAGCAAACTGCAGCAGCACTGTGGAAGAATAGCATGACTGCTGAAAGAAAAACAAACAGAAAACAGTAACAACAACAAAGATGACCCCACAAAAAATACATTCATAGGTTAGCAACCCTCAAAGATCAAAGGTAGACAAGCCCACAAAAATGAGAATGAATCAACTCAGAAATGCTGACAACTCAAAAAGCCAGTGTGCCTCTTCTCCAAATAATAGCAACATCTCTCCAGCAAGGGCACAGAACTGGGCTGAGGCTGAGATGCCGGAACTGACAGAAGTAGGCTTTGGAAGGTGGGTAATGATGAACTTCACTGAGCTAAAGAAGCATGTTGTAATCTAATGCAAAGAAACCAAGAATCATGATAAAACAATACAGGAGCTGATAGCCAGAATAGTCAGTTTAGAGCAGAACATAACCAACCTGATGATGCTGAAAAATGCAGCACGAGAACGTCACAATACAACACAAGTATCAACAGCAGAATAGACCATGCAGAATAAAGAATCTCAGAGCTTGAAGACTATCTTTCTGAAATAAGGTAGATAAGAACAGAGAAAAAAGGATGGGAAAGAATCAACAAAACCTATGAGAAATATGGTATTATGTAAAAAGATCAAACCTACAACTGATTGGGATACCGAAAGAGATGGGGAGATGGAACCAAGTTTGAAAACATACTTCAGGATGTCATCTAGGAAAACTTCCTCAAACTAGCAAGATAGGCCAACATTCCAATTGAGGAAATGTAGAGAACCCCATTAAGATACTCCATGAGAAGATCAATCCCAAGACACATAATAATAAGATTCTTCAAGGTCAAAATGAAAGAAAAAATATTACGGGCAGCCAGAGAGAAAGGCCAGGTCACCTACAAAGGGAAACCCATCAAACTAACAGAAGATCTCTCAGCAGAAACCCTACAAGTCAGAAGAGATTGTGGTCAATATTCAACTTTTTATTAAGACAGAGCCTCACTCTATTGCACAAGCTGGAATGCAGTGGCATGATCTTGACTCACTGCAACCTACACCTCCCAGGTTCAAGTGATTATCCTGCTACAAATACCCATCATGTGCAAAGACACACATAAGCTTAAAATAAAGGGATAGAGGAAAGTTTACCAAGCAAACAGAAAAAAGAAAAAAGCAGGGGCTGCAATCCTAGTTTCTGACCAAATAGACATTAAATCAATAAAGATTTAAAAAGACAAAGAAGAGCATTACATACTGGTAAAGGGTCAATTCAACAAGAAGAGCTAACCATTCTAAATATATATGTGCCCAATACAGGAGCACCCAGATTCATAAAGTATGTTCTTAGGGACCTACAAAGAGACATTGAGACTCCCACACAATAATAGTGAGACACTCCACTATCAATATTAGGTCATCGAGACGGAAATTAACAAAGTTATTCAGGAACTGAATGTAGCTCTGGATCAAGTGGACCTGACAGATATCTACAGAACTCTCCATCCCCAAACAACAGAATATACATTCTTCTCATTGCCACATGGCACTTAGTCTAAAATTGATCACATAATTGAAAGTAAAACACTTCTCAGCAAATGCAAAAGAACTGAAATCGTAACAAACAATCTCTCAGGCCAATGCAAATTAGAACTCAAGATTAAGAAATTTACTCAAAACCTCACAACTACATGGAAATTGAACAACCTGCTCCTGAATGACTCTTGAGTAAATAATGAAATTAAGGCAGAAATCAAGAAATTCTCTGAAACTAATGAGAACAAACAGACAATGCACCAGAATCTCCGGGACGCAGCTGAAGCAGTGTTAAGAGGGAAACTTATAGCACTAAATGCCCACCTCACAAAGCTAGAAAGATCTCAAGTTAACAACCTAACATCTCAACTGAAAGAACTAGAGAACCAAGAGCAAACAAAACCCAAAACTAGCAGAAGACAAGAAATAACCAGGATCAGAGCTGAACTGGAGGAGGTAAAAACATGAAAAACCCTTTTAAAAATCAACAAATCAAGGAGCTGGTTTTTTGAAAAAAAAAAATTAATAAAATAGATGGGCCAGGTGTGGTGGCTCACAGCTGTAATCCAAGCACTTTGGGAAACTGAGGCAGGCAAATCACCTGAGGTCAGGAGTTTGAGACCAAGCTGGCCAATGTGGTGAAACCTCATCTCTACTAAAAATACAAAAGATGGCTGGGCATGGTGGTGGGCACCTGTAACCCTGACTACTCGGGAGGCTGAGGCAGGAGAATCACTTGAACCCAGGATGTGGAGGTTGCAGTGAGCCAAGATGGCACCATTGCACTCCAGCCTGGCTGACAAGAGCAAAACTCCATCTTAAAAAAAGAAAAAAAAAGATAAACTGCTAGCTAGACTAATAAAGAAGAAAAGAGAGAAAAATAAAATAAACACAATCAGAAATGATAAGGGTAATATTACCACTAACTCTGCAAAAATGCAGACAACCATCATAGAATACTATAAACACCTCTATGCACATAAACTAGACAATCCAGAAGAAATGAATAGATTGCTGAACACATACACTGTCTCAAGACCAAACCAGGAAGAAATTTAATTGGTGAATAAACCAATAACAACTTCTGAAATTGAGGCAGTAATAAATAGCCTACCAACCGAAAAAAAGGCCAAGACCAAATGGATTCACAGCTGAATTCTACCAGAGGTACAAAGAAGAGCTGGAACCATGTCTACTGAAACCATTCCAAAAAATCAAAAAGGAGGGACTCCTTCCTAACTTATTCTATAAAATCTGGCAGAGATACAACAAAAAAAGAAAACTTCAAGCCAATATTCTTGAACATTGATGCCAAAAATCCTCAATAAAATACTGGAAAATCAAATCCAGCAGTACATCAAAAAGCTTATCCACCACAACAAAGTAGGCTTTATCCCTGGGATACAAGGTTGGTTCAACATACACAAATCAACAAATGTGATTCCATCACATTAATAGAACTAAAGACAAAAAACCCATGATTGTCTCAACAGATGCAGAAAAGATCTTTGGTACAATTCAACATCTTTTCATGTTAACAACGCTAAATAAACTAGGTATTGAAGAAACATACTTCAAAATAATAACAGCTGCATATGACAACCCCATAGCCAATATCATACTGAATGGGCAAATGTTGGAAGTATTTCTTTTGAAAACTTGCACAAGACAAGTCTACAGTAACCAAAACAGCACAGTACTGGTACAAAAACAGATACATAGACCAATGAAACAGAATACAGAACTCGGAAATAAGACCACACGTCTACAACTATCTGATCATCAACAAACCTGACAAAAACAAGCTATGGGAGAAAGATTCCCTGTTTAATAAATGGTGCCGGGAGAAATGACTGACCATATGCAGAAAATTTAAATTAGACCTCTTCCTTTCACCACATACAAAAAGTAACTCAAGATGGATTAAAGAATTAAATCTAAAACCCAAAACTATAAAACCCTAGAAGAAAATCTCGGTAATAGCATTCAGGACATAGGCACAGCCAAAGATTTCATGATGAAGATGCCAAAAGCAATTGCAACAAAAGCAAAAATTCACAAATGTGATATAATTAAACTAAAGAACTTCTGCACAGCAAAAGAAACAATCATCAGAGTGAGCAGATAAACTACAGAATGAGAAAAAATTTTGGAGATGTGCAGTCTTATTTCTGAGTTCTGTATTCTGTTCCATTGGCCTATATGTCTGTTTTTGTACCAGTACTGTGCTGTTTGGTTACTGTAAACTAAAGAGCTTCTGCACAGCACAAGAAACAACCATCAGAGTGAACAGGCAACCTACAGAATGGGAGAAAATTTTTGCAGTCTATCTATCTATTAGACAAAAGTCTAATATCCAGAGTCCACAAAGAACTTAAACAAATTTATAAGAAAAAAACAATGTATTTAAAAGTGGACAAAGGACATTAACAGACACTTCTCAAAAGAAGACATACATGCAGCCAACAAACATATGAAAAAAGCTCAACATCACTGATCATTAGAGCAATCCAAATCAAAACCATAATGAGATACCATCTCGCACCAGTCAGAATGGCTAAAAACTCAAAAAATAAGTGATGCTGATGAGGTTGTGGTAAAAAAGCACTTTTACACTGTTGGTGTGAGTGTAAATTAGTTTAACCATTATGGAGACAGTGTGGCAATTCATTAAAGACCTAGAGGCAGAAATACCATTTGACACTGTAATACCATTACTAGGTATATACCCAATGGAATATAAATCATTCTATTATATAGAGACGCATGCACACATATGTTCACTGGAGCACTATTTACATTAGCAAAGACATGGAATCAACCCAAATGTCCACCAATGAGAGCCTGGGTAAAGAAAATGTGGTACATATATATATCATGGAATATTATGCAGCCATAAAAATGAGATCATGTCTTTTGTAGGGAGATGGATAGAGTTGGAAGCCATTATCTTCAGGAACAGAAAACCAAACACCACACGTCCTCCCTTATAAGTGAGAGCTGAATGATGAGAACACATGGACACATTGCTGGGAAGCAACACACCCTGGAGCCTGTTAGGAGAGGGCAGTGGAGGGAGAGGGAGCATCAGGAAGAATAGCTCATGGATGCTAGGCTTACTACCTGGTGATGGGGTGATCTGTGCAGCAAACCACCACGGCACACATTTACCTGTGTAACAAACCTGCACATCTGGCACATGTATCCCTGAACTTAAAAATAAAAGTTGAAGGAAAAAAAATTAACTTATCTCTTTATCCTTAGTGCCTGACTCATGACTGTCACATGTGAAAGATGGATGGGATGAATATTTGAAAAAATTAATAAATGACCATTTTTAACCCAAATATTAATTAGCTACTTTTAAAAATATACTGTGACTGGCTCTCAGAGAGATAACTCAAAAGTGGATTCTGTTATCAAGATACTGGTAGTCAAGGAGGAGACTTAGATCACTCATGGCCATTTTCAAAAAACAAGTATAAACCATGGCATGTTAATTAGATATAAGTTGAAAGTAGTCTACATGGTGCCATGTATTTTATTTAGAATTGGTGGAGGAAAAAAATGCCTTTGTAAAGCGTTGAGTTTAAGAATCATTAATGTTATTTCAGGTGGGTTATGTAGGTTATTCTGATATGGAGCAGAACAGCACAGGACTGTTTTTAAACAGCAGTTTTCATACTTGGAGTATTTTAAAGTACTTTAAAGTGCTTTACAAAGTAATGAGTTAAACATTGGTAGTGAGAAAATATGTATGCTAATAGAGAAAGCCATTATGCTCTTGACAGTAGCTCAAACGGGACTGTGGAAATTAGAAGCAGTTTTATTGATATTGGCCAGGATTTGGGATTAATCCTTGCTCCTTTAGAAAATTGCCATGGGATCTTTAAATTGCACTTGGATGGCCGCCGTGTTTAATAAGATTGTTTTCTAGACCTGAAACTCAACCAAAAAGTTTTTGCACAGACATTCTACAAATAAAGCATATTTGGAGGTAGCAATTTTTTTTCCATAATGAATTTGGATAATGAAAGATTTTTATAGAAGAAGCAGCAAGAATAAAAGAATCCCCATGACCCTTTCCTGGCTTTTAGAAGTAACCTCATTGGAGATTCTGAAATATTCAGATAAACGTGTTCCAATTTTGCCTTCGCTCTTCAGAGTTCTGGCTGGGACTAATATAAAGGTGCCAAAAATCTAATGAGGAAGCCTGTTCATGAACAATTTCCATGCCACTTTTAACAGACTTGCAAGGTTAAGAAGATCTGAATAAATATGCAAACGTTATGATATCCAATGGAATAATTTCTCATGTCTTTGGCTTTTGAAAAATTTTGTACAAGATTCTGTCCAAATTCTATCCAAATACAAGAGACAATTTAATTGGAAAGAGTAAAGCAATTTGAAGTTTAAAATTTATTTTAATATATTGTATCATCTATTAAGTTAATATGAAATGAAATGTTAATACTGTTATTAGTATGTTTGAGAAATCCCCACTATAAGCCTACAATGAAATCTACAACATAAATGATAGATATTAAAGCTAAACATTTACTAAAATTCTTTAACATTCTATTTAAAATTTGTTTGAAAACTGTGTCACTAGAATTCACTATTCATCCACCCAGTAGAATTTGATTGGGACTGAATGCTAAGACAGGAATACAAGAAAGGAATCTTGGTAGAGACCTGGAAAGCAGAAGTTTATTGAATCCAGATTTTAGAGTTAGCAATAGTAAGACTATATATTGGTTCTGGAATTTAAATTAATCTCAAAACTATCAGCTTTTACTTATGAATTCTATCTTTTCATATCATACAGAGGTTTAATATGCTGAAATCATTACCCTGAGGTCTGTTTCATTTCTAAATCTTTAAAATCCACACAGAATACGTTCATCAATCCAACTTTCAAGGAAAAACAAGAAAGAACTTTGTTAAGTATCAATGTCCATATTACTTGCCTTACTGTATGCAAAACAAAGCAACACATTTTTTATCAGTAAAAGTTACATAAGTTTGACCACAGATGAGCTTGCCTTACTTATCATAAGCAACATAAGCAAAAGATCAAGCTTGACAGTGCTTAGGGCTCGCAATGTGAGTTAGCCCCAGTGTGAGTGTTAGAAGTTGGGGATGGTTAAGGGGCAAGGGCTTCCTAGTTGTCAACATTTCAATGTAACCCCAAAACTTTTCAGAGGTGGAAGTCAGTAAGGAATTGTAACTATCACAAATGTAACAGATTTTTCAAGAACATGAGAAAAACTGAAGGATAAGTATTACTTTTAAAGAATATACAATTTATCTATTTTACTTGTAAAATTATTTATAAAAATTAAAAGTAAATGGTGAGGGCCATCTCAGGGTAAAATCTACCTCTATGACGTTCCCCTTGCCTGCAGTTTCAAACGTTGTAGTGATAACATGTCTTTCTCAGGGATTGTAATGACAACCCTAACTAAGGCAAAAGCTGCATGTTAGACTAGCAGGAAGTCTGATTTAGGACATAATTCAGATTGCATAATCTCAATTCTACCATGAACCCTAACTCCCCGTGAGACTATAAAGGCAAGGCTCACTCTGCCGTATTTGCCACTGTATTCCCAATGCCTCATGTATCTAGTATGGGTGTCCCTTAAATATTTTGTGAATGAATAAGTAACATTGTTTTGGCTTTGACTTCTATCTTGGTCTCAGCCTCTTATAAACAAAATAAAATAAGTGAGTTAAGCTAGATGATCTCCTTGTCCCCTTCCAGTCTCGGACACTGTTTTTTAACTACCAGCCCTTGTTAGATATACAGATTTCAGGACCAAAATCAAAGTCTCCGGGGATGGGGCCTTGGCAATTGCCCTTTTAATGCTTCACAGATGCTTCTTATTACAAGAAATTTGTTCTAGGACCATACAAGTATCTTAAAGTAGGTTTACAGGTAGACATTTTGACCATATCAAAAAAGTTATATATAAAAGGCAGGTAGATGGTGAAGGTGACCATCTTGATAATTTGGCTCTCTAATTCCCAGCACTCTGAACTTACAGATTATGAAATTTTTGTGAGGCCTTTCCACCCAGAGAATTTCCTCCATTCTTGGTGGAGGTAGACAAGGATATAGTATTTCTAGATTTGGTTAGTTGAAAAGCCATAACTTTTAAATAAAGCACATTATTCTTTCTTTCTTCATGAAGGTACAATTTTCAAGCTGTTAGTTTTTCTGTATACAAATATATTACTAAACTAGGTTTTGAAATATATATTATAAACATAGAAAAATCTCTTTAACTGACAGACCAAAATATAATTGGCTTTCTTAATATTCAAACACATCAATCTTTTAAAATGTTAATTGACGTCTACTTTCCTGGATGAGTGTTTTCTTTTATAAAAGTGTGATTTTAAAAATCCTAAATTTAAAAGCTGGCATTGGTAAGTATAAATTTTCCATATTGACAACAGAAAAGACAACTTTTTCTACTCAAATTTCTACTAACCACAGAAAATACCAACAAAACATGATTAATAAAACAACTTTAAGTCCTTTTGTTGACATTCCCAAAGACCAAAACTAACAGTTGGGTTTAGGATGCTCAGTTGCTTCTTTGTTCTTCCAAACTTCATACTCTTGATGAGGTGTAGTTTGATATGATTCAAGAGAAGCCAAAGGAAAGATATTTGGTTTATATATCTGAACTCTAGTGAAAGTCAAATAGGTAGGCTTTTAAGGTAGACCCAGAGGCCAGATTTTCAGACATCACTCAAGCAGAACTCGTGCTGGGCTCCCTCTCATTTGGATGAGTTGTCCAAACCAAACACAGCCAGTCATTTCCAGTTTTTTCCAACAGTGTGCATAGTTTCCAACTGCGGAAATGGAGAGACAATTTGTCTGACTTCGTGTCAGATGTCAGGCCTGCTGACCTTCAAGGAAAGCCGAGCTTGACAATGGTGAACATTGCCCAGAGTATACAAAGTTAAAATATTTGGTCCTTTGCCAGAAATACAGATGAATGTAAAATAGGAACATTTTAAAGATTTAAATCTAAACAGTGTTCTTTAAATAACACATTATATTGAAATTTATTTTTTTAATCCAGAGCTATCATATACTTTAATTGTAGGTGCATAGAGTATTACCCTTTGATTTCCAGTACATATTGTTACACACACTCACACAAAACAAAGCACAAAAGAATATCTATAATGCACTGCACTTCAAATAAGAAGAAAAGAAATTTGAAAAAATATCTACTTTTTTGTGTAGAAGAGATACAGAGAGTGTAAAGCAGAAACTAAAGAGATTGGTTACCTGATGGAGTAAGGTGAGAAAAGGATGGAAAGGTTGGAGGAACTGAAACAGGTTAGCAGGAATGAGGAGGGCACAACATTTTTCTAAGTATATATTAGAGAGCTCTTACTCTTAGAATCATAGTAATGTTTCATGTATCCATCACATACCCCAAATAATAGACAATAAAAACCAAGAGGATCCGAGAGGATCCCAAAGTGGAACCGAAACACTAACACATCTGCAAATGAATAACATAACCATATTCAAAGGAATGGGGAAGAAAAGAAATAGGTTTGGAGAACACTGTCTTGGCAGGATATTCTAAAGCTAAAGGCACAGAGAACTATTATGCATGCATAAATTCTGAAATATTACAAATAAATGTGTTTCTCAAAGGTTTATAGTTTGGCAATTCTGAAACAATGGGTGTGCTAAAATTGAACAAAAAGGTAAATATCCTGAAGATAATAAGAACTGGGTTTTTCATTGTCAGGGAAAAAATTTAAAAACAAGGAAAGGCTAAAGACTAAAGCAGCAGTCCCTAACCATTTCAGCACCAGGGACTTGTTTCCTGGAAGACAATTTTTCCATGAATGGAGTGGGGTGCGGTGATGGTTTTGGGATGAAACTGTCCCAGCTCAGATCATCAGACATTAGATTATCATAAGAAGCACATAACCTAGATCCCTCACATGTGCAGTTCACAATAGGGTTTGTGCTGCTATGAGAACATAATACCACCCCTAATCTGACCAGATGTGGAGCTCAGGTGGTAATGCTCCCTCACCTGCCACTCACTTTCTACTGTGCAGCTCAGTTCCTAATAGACCACGGACAGGGTATCAATCCAAGGCCCAGGGTTTGGGGACCCCTGGACTAAAGAGAATACTGAAATACTGTACTGGAATCTGAGGTATAAGCATAAACTCAGGGATGGATAGATACATAGATAGATAACTACAGATATGGTATGTATGTGGGTTAAAGTACACAAATATCTTTCCTAGCTCTGCCTACTACTAAAGGGGCTTAAAAGCTAAGGCATCCCAGTAGTAATGCACATGTAGCACTCAGATCTCGGTTTTTAAACACCATTCCCCAATGAAAGGAACCAGGGCCCACAGGAGAAGTGGTTGGTTCCAGGGCTAAGGTCAGAAAATTACAAAATGAACCTGAATAATTTGAGCTAGCAGACTGTAAGGATATGTTCACTAAAAGATGGGGGCCAATTGAAAAAACAAGAGCCAAATCTAGAACAACTTGAGTAACAAAATAATTGACAATATTGGATTGTAACCTATAGAATACCATAAATATCTATGAGTCCACACTAACATAAATAAATGCTTGATTAAATAAATAAATGAGAGAGAAAGGAAAACTCTTCCTTACTGTAGAAGTATAATTAATAAAGATACAAGAGAAAGGAAATAGACAATTACCATTAAGCAAACAATGTAGTATCCCAAATTAGACCCTGGACAAGATCCTGAACTAAAAAGCAACATGAAAATGAATAAGATTCAAATAAGATCTGTAGTCTATTTAATAGTGTTGAGTTAGTGCTTGTATTAGTCCATTCTCATCCTACTAATAAAGATATACCTGAGACTGGGTAATTTATAAAGGAAAGAGGTTTAATTGACTCACAGTTCTGCAGGGCTGGGAAACTTACAATCATGGCAGAAGGGAAAACAAATGCATTCTTCTTCACATGGCAGCAGGAGGGAGAAGTGTCAAGCAAAAGGGGGAAAGCCCCTTATCAAACCAACAGTTCTCATGAAAACTCACTATCATGAGAACAGCAGCATGAGGGTAACCACGCTGATGATTCAACTACCTCCCACTAGCTCCCTCCCATGACCCATGGGGATGATGGGAACTACAATTCCAGATGAGATTTGGGTGGGGACACAGCCAAACCATATAAGTGTTAATTTCCTGGTTCTGATCATTGTACTGTGGCTACGTGGGATATGGACAGAAGAAGCTGAATGAGGGCTATATATAAAGTCTTTCTGTGATTACTGTAATTTTTCTGTAAGTCTGAAATGTGTTCAAAATAAAAAGTGAAAAAAAAAAGAAATATAAAGTGATGTGTAAAAATTGTTTTAAAGTAACTTTTGGATCTTTTAAAAGGTTTTTGAAGAGCTGATGTAGTTCAGACTCTTTACCCTGAACTGCAAAGATTTGCACTCTTACCACGCCTATGTCACCTCCAACACTCTGCCACCCATGCTGGCTTTTTTGTTTTCCTTGAGAATGTCAGCTGAATTCTCAGCTACAAACACACACACACATCTTCCCCAATCTTCTCAAAACTGGCTCCTTTTCATTGTTCAGTAATATTTCTCAATCAGCTCTGACCAGGTTATACTGTATCTCAAAAAATATAGTTTCATTTCTCATGTATGCTTATGCTTCATGGCTCGTCCTTTAACTGTGAGTCAGTTGTGGATCTGCTCCCCATGTCTTCATTCCAGAATCCAGGCCCAAAGAGAAAACTCAGTCTGTAATTTGCCCAATTCATGGGAGAAGGAAGAGCACAAGCCAGCTTTCAACAGCAAAAGATGGTTCTTGGAGCTTCTCTGTGGAGCTGGCCGGCTGGTGCTTGTGCTCATATTTCATTGGTTGAAGTATATCACATGGCTAAGCCTGGTGTTGATGTGATTGAGAAGGAAACTTCTCCTTTAGAAGACACTGCAAGTCATATGGTAGGGATGTGTAATCTTCCAGGAAAGAGAGCAAAAATTTGGGAACAGTAAATAATCATTATAAGACTCCTTCAAACTTTCTCAGAGGAACCTTCTTGTAGCACCTGCATCTAAAGTTATCATTCGTCCCCAGGTCACTTAATATTCTATTATTTTGTTTTATTTTCTTATCACTTTCTAGAATTATCTTACTTTGTTAAGGTTTCCTTTTATGATTGGTCTTTCCCACCAGAATGTAAATTCTATGAGAGCAGATAATTTATCTAAGTTAATCATCACTCTGTCCAATAGTTCCTTGCTCATATTTAAGTGTTCAATAAATATTTATTGGATAAAAGAAGGACACAGCCTGGAACTCCCAAATTTCCATGCTTTTATACAGTACATCATATGCAATGCCTCACCAAGAGCAGGCACTGATAAATATTTGTTAAATAAATAAATGAATGCATATTTATATTGAATGAAATTAAAGATGAAAATATATACATATATTTATACACACATTTTGGTATTTTCTGTGACTACAACTGAGAAAACAATTTCCCTATTAAGAAGGAACATTTCTATGAATTGGTTTTTTCTCCTAGTGCACTTGGAAGAAGTAGATGAGATCTGATTTTTCTCATGTAGTTACAGCTAACCTGTCCTATAAATGAATAAAGCATTTGAGGATTCAGTCTGACAAATGCAGAGCAGGTCTGCAGAACAGATATATTAACAAATTGTTTTGGAAGTAGAGCAGCAGCAGGATGGGAGATTGAAAGAGCCTGGGATACAGGACACAACAAGCACAGACACACTGGTGTTGCAAGTGCTTTTTCCTTCTTTTGACAGGTAAGAGCTTCTATTGATAGCTCATTTTAATAAATGGTACTTCCTTGCAAAATTCTCTATCTTTTTTTGCATAGGATCTAGGAAGATTCCATAGCAATTCCTTGTTTGGACTTCCACTTCCTCCCCCAAAAGGCAAAATTATGGTCTAATTTCTTTAAATGAGTATTACCCAATAAAGTTTGCTTTATTTAGCATGACTGTTTGCAGGCTCAAAGTATTCACAGACCTGCTGAATGTTAGCCTTAGGGACAGATGGAGTCAGTTCTATGACTGCAGACATCTGGGTAGATGTTGTGTTCCCTGATCATAGTTTTTCACTATTAATAGTTCATTCCTGTGGCTTTTAATTATATAACCTACAATTTAAAGGTTGCTTTTCCTCCTAAATTTGAAACAAAAAAAAACAAACATAAAAAATACTTGGAATCTTTTATTCACAATTTTTAAATTAAGTACAAGGAAAAAAGTGCTAGAGATGGCTGTTATTGGTGGGAAATGGGAAATGGAAAAACATGGGAAAAGTAGAACTATAACGCTGAAAAGTTTGTTTAATTTCCCAAGTTTACCTTGAGCTGGCTTCGACCTCAGGGTAAATTACCCACGGTTGTCACCATAAACTTGCAAACCATTACTGCACAGACTGAATTAAGATAAGGTCTGTAGTAAAATCTGTTCAAGGAGGTTCAGCCAAGAAAAGTTATCAATGGACCAGTTATTCCAGTAGTCTTTCAGGGATACACTTTCATAGCATAAAGACCATTAGAGTGAGTTTCTAGAGTATTTACTTCTTTTCAATGTTTCTCAAATGCAGAGTTTAATGATTCCAGACAGTAAACAGTATTCACAATGTTTCTGATGAATTGCAAATTTTTGTACTGAGATATTCTGAGAGTTAACATTTAGTCTGCCATCTGTTGGCTGTCTATTATTGAGCAAGATACTTAACCTCTGTGAGCCTCAGTTTCTTCATCTGGAAAATGGCTACGCTAATAGTGTCTATTTCAGAGCATATTGGAGATATTCTGAGAGTTAACATTTAGTCTGCCATCTGTTGGCTGTCTATTATTGAGCAAGATACTTAACCTCTGTGAGACTCAGTTTCTTCATCTGGAAAATGGCTACGCTAATAGTGTCTATTTCAGAGCATATTGTAAAGATTAAATGAAAACATGCACATGTAATGTTAGGATATCATCACTTGTAAGTCCCCCAAAAAATCAAACTCTAACTCAAATGAAAAGGAAATGTATTAATTCATGCAACAGGAAATTGAAAGTGAAAGACTGGCTTTAGGCATGGTTGGATAAAGATATTCAATGAATGTATTCAAAATTTGCCTTTTCTCCAACTCTTAGCTGTGCTGTTCTTTGGATTGGCTTTATTCTCATGTAGTTTCTCTTCATGTGAGCAAAAATGACCACCAGAAGCTAAAAAACAGCACCTCTTTTTTATAGTTCCAGAAAAAGGCCCAGGATTGAAACTTGCTTGTAGCTTGTGGGTCATGTACTCTGGACTGAGATCAAGAGAACAAATTCTCAGATTGGCTGATCCTGGAGGCAGTTGGTTGTGCCAGCCTTACTCAAATAGTATGGACAGAAAAAGGGTGAAGGGCAGTACCTTTCACCCAAAAAAGGTGATGTTGCATCACTACAAAAAAACAATTGACAGTGGGCAAAACAAGGGCTGAATGTATTTAAAGTGCAACACAGTGCTTGACAAAGATCAAGCCCTCCATGAATATTTGCTGTCATTAATGTCATCAGTTTTCAGGAGAAGGAAATAGATGGTGACCTTAGGCAGAGATCACCCGGGGGGAATCTGGGTGACTAAAAGCTAACTAAGGATATGAAATGTGAGAGCATGACCAATTCTTCTTGAACTTTCCATTCCCAGTACCAGCACAGTAGATGGCACAAAACTGTGCTCAAAAATGCATAGCAAGTGAATGAATGATATGTTAGGAATCCTGGTTAGTGCTTCTCTTCCAATGGCCATTATAATAGGAATATAACTAAAGCTGTTTCTTGGTCTGTTTTCCCAATAGACTCTTTCTTTTGAGAGGCTTGTTGTCGGGTGCTCTAAACTTGAAAGTGCATACAAATTACCTGTGATCCTGTTACAATGCAGATTCTGACTGGGCATGTTGGCTCACACCTGTAATCTCAACACTCTGGGAGGCTGAGGCAGGTGGATCACTTGAGGTCAGGAGCTCAAGATCAGCCTGACCAATATAGTGAAACCCTGTCTCTACTAAAAATACAAAAATTAGCTGGGCATGGTGTAATCCCAGCTACTTGGGAGGCTGAGGCAAAAGAATTGCTTGAGCCTGGAAGGCAGAGGTTGCAGTGAGCTGAGATCACGCCACTGCACTCCAGCTTGTGTGACAGAGTGAAACTCAGTCTCAAAAAAGAAAAGAAAAGAAGATAAAAGAAAAGAAAAGATGCAAATTCTGGAATGGGGTTTGAGATATTGCATTTCTAACAAGCTCATAGGTGATGCTATTTCTGCTGGCATACAGACAACCACTTGAATACTGTCTTAGCCTGTTCAGGCTGTTATAACAAAATACCATAAACTGTGGTGCTTATAAGCAACAGAAATGTGTTTCTTACAGTTCTAGAGCTGGGAAGTCCAAGTTTATGGGGCTGGCAGATTCATTGTCTGGCGAAGGCTCTCCTTCTCCCTGTGTCCTCACAAGGTGGCAGGGACATGGCAACACCCTGAGATCTCTTTTATAAGAGCACTAATCCCATTCAAGAGGGCTCCACCTTCATGACCCAATCACCTCCCAAAAGGCCCAACCCCAGTACCATCACATTGGGGGATGGGATTTCAACTGATGAATTTAGGGGGTACACAAACATTCAGATTATAACAAATAACTAGGCTCTCAAGCTCTAACCTATTTCCAAGTGGGAACTGACATAAAGCTTTTACCAAGTTATTTAACACTACTGTTCAGGAGAGACCCTGCTTTAGGGTGTTCTTGTCATTTCCTTCATGGGTAAGGAGGGAGAAAGGAAGTAACAGAGAATTTATGCTCAGAGTAGTTCTCCTAAAAGTCTGTGAAAATGGAGTAAACCATGTAAAATGTACTTTTAAATAGATGAGTGAATCAGTTTCTAGCTCTTAATCTCTATATTTTAATTTATCATACAGACTCCTCTAAAAATGTTAGAAAAATGCACCCATAGCTGTTTTTAAAACCAGGCATCATGAATTTTAACCCTTATTTCCTTTAGCACTTTATGGTGTGCAAAGCATTTTGGCATTTATTGCCTTATCTGATTTGGTTAGTCTGAGAAAAAAGCTGACCTTCTAAAATAAAATAGTGAAGATGCTATGATCAGTCTAAATAACCATATTTTCTCTTTGGCAATATATCTCATTTTAATGCACTTATTATCATGTTCAATCCTTCCCCCATCAACTCCATTTCTAGAATTTAGAATTCTTGGCTCCACACCTGAGATTCATAATTGCTTCCTTCTGTTTAGGCAGCTGCAAGAAGTTCACATGAAAACAGTCTCCTTCCTCTCTCTGTAGCCATGACATTGAACATACATTTTCCCTCCTCAGCAATTACATGGAGGTTACATAACCTACTTGTTGAATTGAAGTAGCATATCTAGACTAATAAAATTTAACCATTGACAGATCCTTACAGGTGATCTGTGGGTAGACGAATCAGAAAGACATATTTGCAAATGTAACATAGCTAAGCAGAAAGATTTAAATGGATCTAGACATAGGAATCCAAGGGGAAAACAAAGTTATTCTAAAGCACACTTGGCCTC
The DNA here is from genome assembly GCA_963574635.1 of Cheracebus regulus. Lineage (NCBI taxonomy): Eukaryota > Metazoa > Chordata > Mammalia > Primates > Pitheciidae > Cheracebus > Cheracebus regulus. The sequence continues at coordinate 56,803 of CAUYQU010099753.1, forward strand.
TCCAAAGCATGTCCAGGGCAACAGACAGGCCCTGAGGGAGCTAGCAGCTATTATGAAAGTTTCTGCCCAAATGTGATTATACGAAGGTCAGACATTGGCAAGCTCTTAAATAGATAGCCTCATGTGTGCAACACCCTTTCTAACAAAGAAGAACTATAAATCCAGCTCTAATGCAAAAACAGCCATAGACAATATATAAATGAATGGTTGTGGTTGTCTTCCAATAAAACTTTATTTACAAAAACAGGTGGCAGATGAAATTTGGCCTACAGTATTGATTTGACAGAAACAAATTAGTGGCATTTCACTATTTTGACTTGTTGTTTTAATTACCATGTTTACAATGTTCCTGCATATTGTATATTTCTTGTGTGTTCAAAATGTTTTGTGGCATATAAGTCACTTTTGTTTCGTGTCTTTTAATTTTCTTAAAAATTTTTTATTAAAAATCCATTATAACACTAAGGGAGATACAACCAGAGGTTGAATATAAATGGGTAGAATTAATCTGAGTAAGTTAACTGTTACAACAGTTAATCTCAATTCCTGCATCTCAAGAGTTTAATATAGTAAAAGGTTATTTCTCACTCATGATATAGTTCAACATAGCTTTTGGTGACTCTGCTATATGGTGTCATCCAATGACTGAGGATGACAAAGCTCTGCCATCCTCAACACATTTTGTCCCTACACATGAGAATCCAGCTTGCAGTTTGGAAACCACTGTGTGGAGAAGGTAGGCCTTGCTTTGACTGTTTGAGCCTGAAAGTGACACAAGACATTCACTCATCTGATGGTGGTAACTTATTATATGGCCTTACCCAAGAGGGAGACAGAAATGCAGGTTAATCCTATACCCAGGAAGAGGAAGTGGGTTTGGTGAGCATCTAGCCCATCTTGCCACATAATTAAAATTTAAATACTAGATTTCAAGACTTTGTTTCTGTTTTTTTTTTTTTAAGTTCTTTTGTTATTTATGGCAAAGATTAGTACTGTTTTATAAAAAAAATTTGGCTGAAGAAGATACATAAATAGAAACTACAATGAGATATCATCCTACCATAGTTAAAATGACTTTTATCCAAAAGACAGACAATAATGAATGCTGGCATGGATGTGAAGAAAGGGAAATTCTCATATACCATTGATGGGAATATAAATTACAGGTAGCCACTAAGCCACTATGGAGAAATAGCATGGAGGTTCTTCAAAAACTAACAACAGAACTCCCATTGCTTGCAGTCCTATTTACAACAGCCAACATATGAAATAACCTAAGTGTCCATCAATGGATGAATGAATAAAGGAAATGTGGCATATATATACAATGGAATATTATTCAGCCATAAAAAGAATGAAAACCCTGTTATTTGCAGCAATGTGGATGGAACTGAAAATCACTATGTTAAGCGAAATAGGCCAGGCACAAAAAGACAAATATTGCATGTTCACACTCAAATTTGGGAGTTAAAAAAAAATTGTGCTAATGGAGATAGAGATTAGAATGATGGTCACTGGAGGCTACAAAAGGTAGTAGGGAGGGGGAGATAAAAAAAAACAAGAGGATGGTCAATAGGTACAAAAATGTAGTTAGAATGATTAAGATTTAGTATTGAGTAGCACAATAGGGTGACTATATGACTATAGTTAACAATAATTTATCCTATATTTTAAAATAACTAAAAGAATAAAATTGGAATGTTCCTAACCTAAAGAAGTGATGAATGCTTGAGTTGATGGACACCCTAATTACCCTGATTTGATTATTACGTATTGTATGCCTGCAAGAAAACATCACAAGTACCCCATAAATATATATAACTATGATGTACTCATAATAATTAAAAATAAACATATTTTAAAGAAAACAAAGCTAAGCATGCTTGCTTTTTTCTCATTTTTTTCTTTACTTTTCTGGGTTTTTTTTAGATGGAGTCTTGCTCTGTTACTCAGGCTGGAGTACAGTTTTTGTATTTTTAGTAGAGTTGGAGTTTTGTCATGTTGGCCAGGCTGGTCTTGAACTCCTGACCTCATGTGATCCACCCACCTTGTCCTCCCAAAATGCTGGGATTACAGGTATGAGCCACTGTGCCTGACCTCTTTGCTTTTCTTCCCTTCCTCCCTCTCTCCCTCCCTCTCTTCCTTCCTCTCTCCCTCCCTACTTCCTTCCTTCCTTTTCTTTCTTTTTTAGAGACAGAGTCTCACTCTGTTGCCCAGGCTGGAGTGTAATGGCACAATCATAGCTCACTGAAGCCTCAAACTCTTGGGCTCAAGTTGTCCTCCTGTTTTGGCCTTCTAAGTAGCTCAGACTACAGGTATGCACTACCACATCCAGCTGATTTTTCAAAATTTTTACAGAGAGAGGGTCTCACTATGTTGCTCAGGCTGGTCTCAAACTCTTGATTTCAAGTGATCCTCTTTCCTTGGCCTCTTATAACCATGCTTTCTTTAAAAACATTTTAGCTGGTAATCACTAATATAAAACATATATTTTATAAGAAAAACCAAAGAGCCAATGATAAACTATATACACTTTGCTTTTTGGTTCTCTACACTTAAAATATATATCTGCTTGCATTTGTAACTAATCCCATGCTATTATAACCATATGCAAAATTTGCATTAATTTTTATAATTTTCTCAAGATTAACAAATATTAGACCATGAAGCCAAACAGAAAATCAGTAGGTTAAATAACAAGAAGAGAAAGCATCTTTGAAGTGAAAATTCAAATATATTTCAAAACAATTTTTATAATTAATTACCATTAAATAAGAATAACATCACACTTAACCCACTAATACAATCTGCCTATTATTGAATTCAGACAAATATAAGAAAGAGTAAGGAGATCACCAGAAATCAATGCACAAAATGAGTATGAGAAAACTTTTCACATTTTTTTCTTAGGTAATTTAGAATGCAAATGGAAATCAAGTTCTTATTCCTTTGAAGCTTATGTATGGTCTTCTTATTGAGAAGGCTCAAAAGAATCAGATCACTGTATTCCTCCTTATTTTAGGATGTTTATATTAATGCAGGATAACCTGGCCAGAAAAGCAAAGGGAAGTGAAGAGGCTGTTTAATGAAGGGAGTTTAGTACCAGAAATTCCAAAAGAATAGATTAACATTGTCTGCCTCTAAACTCTTCAAAGAAAAACATAATTGTGCCTTTTATACTTACCCTGTGCTCCAACTGCAGAATTCCTTAACTCCCAGGAGGAGCCTCATAGAGATGCTGTGCTGTTTGATTTGGCACTATTCACAAACCTTGGCAGATGATCAAATAGAGGGCACTGAAGTGCAGGAAAAGCCTTAAGAAACTGTCTTTGCTGTTGTCGTTACTGCCTTCATGAATTGAAATCTCAATGGTAAGCATAAAGAAGCCATAGATATTAACCGAGCGTGCATAACTCCAATTTAGATGTTTAACACACCTTGGCTTAGAGAAAGCATGCACGTTTACAGCTCTATATGCTCTCCCTTTAGTTGTATTTGTCTCATCTTTCAAATAAACATGGTTTCTTAAAATAATAAAATCTTTTTTTCCCCGGAACACTTGAACTAAGTTTATAGACATGATGCAATGAATGAGTCTTGTCTTACAACTCAAAAGATCTGGGTTCTAGTTCTGGTGCTACCAGATCCTAGCTCTTTAACCTTGGGAAACTTGCTTAACTCCACTGAGCCTTGGCTCATGGGTCTACTAAATAAATACTGCCCACTTCACCAATTTTGTTAGGAGCAAATGAAAATTATATTTAGGATCACATAAAAATAATATATAAAAGCATTTGGTAAAATATAAAGAGCAATGTTGTTGTGAGAAATAATTACTGTGATGAAATAGAATTTTGCAGCAATGCAAAGTGTCATTAAAGGACAGGGGTTTTAAACAATCAATTTACAGTGAAAGGATAAAATCCAGGAGAGAACCTATTAGATTGTTAGTGAGTTTAAAATATAAATGTAGCAAAAGTGCATACTTTTAAAAAAGGAAAAGAAAACAGAAAAGAAAATGAACAGAAAAGAAAATGAACAAATTGCAAAAAGTTATACTAAGTGTGGAAATAATTAGCAAAAGAGTGAAATTTCTAAGTCATGAAATTCTTTAAATAAGATTAATTATATATTTGGGAGAATTTTTGAAATGGATTTTATGATCTCTAGATGATTTGTCTCAGCTTATATTCATTCATTCTTTCATTCATAGAATGTAAGCTCTTTGGGTCGTGTTCCCTAACTTACTATGAGGGTACAAAGAAGGTGCTCATTGACTATTTGTGGAGCAAATGAACTGATGAATTAATGAGATCATTAATTCACAATTTTTTGTGCATTCATTGTGCTAGTTGTTAGAGGTGAAAGAATTCTATAGAGACAGTTTCTGCTCTCCGGGAGCTCTTATCCTAGTGAGGGAAACAGGTACATAATGATACAATAATGTAATATGAGTCCCATGGTCCTATGCTGACCAGTTCTGTTCAGAAAATAATCACAAATGTGAATTTAAGCTGCTCCACGATTTGTATTTAAATTCTTTAAAATTTTCTCTTAAATTTCCATTCATTTTACTCTGTAAGAAATTATAACAGTACATATATGTGGAGAGTTATTTGATGGTTACTCCCAATCTCGGTCCCTTCCCTCTTTCCCACAAGTAATTCTTGTCATGAGGCTATTTTGTGTATACACACACACAGAGACAGACACACAAAATATGTGTACATATATATTTATATGTATATATACACACACACACATATACCTATATATGTGCACACACACATTATTGTTTTTCAAGTATATGTTAATTAAAATAATAGCATAAAAACATGTTATTTTCAAACTTTCTTTCCTTCCACAACATTTCTTGGAAGTCTATTAATATTAGTACATTTAAATCTAGTTCCTTCTTTAAAATGTTGCAGTAGTGGCCACAGTGGGGCCGTCATTCACACATGGTATTCTATGGAGTTGTGTAGTAAACAGCCTGTACACCTGTTTGTGGCAGCTCTCTGCCCTGTTTACATAAATAACATAGCTACACCATAGCTCATCTCGTTGTTCCTCTATTGCTAGATGGATACATAGGTTGTTTCCAGTTTTTCAATATTATCAACCATCTTTTAATGAATATTTTTGTGCAAGTTATAATAGCTAAAATGTCGAAACAATGTAATGAAATTCTTCATCTATTTTAAATCCTAGACTTGAGATCAGAAATTCCTTCTTGAACTCTATGTATTGTGTGCACACTTTGCAGCAGAACTATTAAAAACCAAAACAAAATATAGCCTTTTGAGAAAATAGGAAGGAAGAATAAACCTCTTTAACTGTTTAAACTCAGAAGCTTGCAGAGATTAAAGCCATCTCTCTTTATTCGGGTATTCACTAGGCACAGAAATTAAACTTCTCAGGCTCAGTCTTTTTGCCTTACATCGATTTGATTTAGTTGCGGGATTCTGAAAGTGTAATATGTATGCACCATTTGAGGCAAGCTGGGGCTTTATGTGTTTTTGAATGGCAACATTTCTTTTCCACAACAGATAACTTTATGACAAGTTACATTTATATTGAACTGCTTTGACATTGTGTAAGAACAGATTCATATAGCTTGATACATTCGGCAGAGATAGATATTTCCTCTATGATGCCTTTGATCTCTTTTCTGTGCAGAATGCTTTTGAATATTGAGGAGGCTGTTTGTCCTGAGGCACAGCCACTTGTAAACACGTAGACACCCCTGTGGAGCTATGTATTACTCAGGTAACAGTTACAGCGACCTGTTCTGTCTGCTGCCAAAGACAGCTTTTAGTGCAGACCTCTTAAGGAAACACAGGCTAATGAAACTGACTTAATGAAATTGCTAGGCATTAGAAATAGTATTTCCACAATGGGAGCAAATGGGCAAGAGCCTTCTTGTTATTTTGACAGTGATTTATGGTATTGATTCTGGCCTTTGGCTGGAGCTTGAACTAAGTACAGCAGAGGTCCGAGTACCTTGACCTCAAATGGAATGTTTACTCCATCACAGAAGGAGCTGGCTTCCTGTATTTGAAGAGAGGATGGTGGCATAAAGATTGGGAGGAAGAGAAGGCCAGAGTAAGCAATAGAAGACAATCCCCAGGCTGGAGGGTCAAAAGACAGACTCAGGGGCTGGACGAGGTTGCCTCCTTGAAAGGGGACCTGATAACCTGACCTCAGCTTTAGTTTTCTTTCCAGATGTTTGGTGGGGGATTCTAAGAGTAGAAACAAGTCTTTTTACAGTGGCATTGCCAGACACCCCTGGGGCTGGTTCTGTGTCAGGGACAGCCTGCCTGACTGCTTTGGCGGGTCGAAGCAGTCATGTTTCCTCTTAGGTTTGCATAAATATATGTATGGTTCAACTTGCTCCTCAACTTAGAGTTACAGATTTTTCAAACTGAAAAGGAGCATAAACATTACCTATCAAAATCTCCTTCACTTGGAAGATGAGGGAACCAATCTCCAAAGTGGAAGGACTGGCTTCTGTAGTTAGGTCATTCACCTCCTTAGTGATTTCACCAATTGATTTCCCTCTCAATAATTTGAAGATTCCAGACAATAACTCCTCCTCCCCTTCCTCCTCTCCAATTGTCACCACTATCATTGCCATCATCATCATCTTGAGATTCCTTGAATGTGCTTTCCATATCTTCTACTTAATAGCTACAGTTCTATCAGTGTTCAGTGTGATCCAGCAGCATTTGTCCTTGTTGCATGATGAAAAGAGCTCTGGAGTCAGAAGGAGACACACTTGAATGTAAAAACAGACTTAACTCTTTATTTTCATTTGCATGACCTTGACAGCCACTTTATTCCTCTGAGCTTGTTTCCTCATCTATAATGTGAAGACTGTAATGTCTGCTTTAGATTTTCTATGAGGCTGAAGTGAGGATGCTATCATCAGTGTCTATTGCCTGTACAGGATAGGTCCTCAGTAAATGGATACCTGGGATACTAGTATTGCTATTATTTCCCAGAGACTTGGCTTCTTGTATTTGAAGACATGCTCTGAAAGTTATCACAAGTTAGTCCTGACTCAATTGTCTAAGCTTGAGCAAATCAGTTTCTCTCTTGGCCAGGCCAGATGGCTCATGCCTGTAATCCCAGCACTTTGGGAGGACAAGGTGGGAGGATCACTTTCACTTGGGCCTAGGAGTTGGAGACCAGCCTGGACAACATATTGAGATCCTATCTCTACAACAAACAGAAAACAGAGCAAGGCATGGTGGCATGTGCCTGCAGTCCCAGCTACTTGGGAGGCTGTGGTGGGAGGATCACTTGAGCCTGGGAGGCAAAGGTTGCAGTGAGTTGAGATGGCACTAGATGGGTCACAGAGTGAGACATTGGCAAAAAGAGAGAGAGAGAGAGAGAGAGAGAGAGAGAGAGAGAGAGAGAGAGAGAGAAAGAGCCTCATTTATAAACCGAAGAGTTGCACAAGATCCTTTCTACAACTCAGTGCATACATTTTTTTTTTTGACATAGCATGGTTCAGTGGTTCTCTGGCTTTGGTGAACATTCCAGTCACCTGGGAGTTTCATGCTTAGGGTTTCTAATTTAGTAGGTCTGGGAGAAGGGCCCAAGAATCTATATTTTTTAATGAAGACAGCAAATCTTAGTTTTCTCTTGCTATAACTGAGGAAAGTAATAATACCAATGTGGTAGGAAAATGGTGAGAAGCACATGAAATAATGTCTATAAAGCACTTAGCATAGTTTCTAGCATATGACAACTGCCCCAGTTGCCCAGTAAATATTAGCTGTTATTCCTCTTTCCCTTGGGAACTTTGAATAGCACATATTTGAATAGCACAAATATGTAGGCTAAATCTAGCTGATAAACAGGACTTTCCATATGTGAATTAGGCACAAATATTTGCGATTAGGGGACTTCTAGCTTCTCTTGAAAAACGAAGAGACCTAGCAACACCAAGCCAGAAACCATTTACAGTGGCTGTGTCTGAACATTGGCTGTTCCTTTAGCTGTGGGTCCCCTATTTAAAACAGTCCTCACTCAGTCTGCCTTGCTGATTTACATTTCTTGTTTGGCTCCTGTAGGCATTTGGGTTTGTAGATTTCTGTTGTATGCCCTAATTAGTCCTCTCTATCCAGAGTTTTAGAAGAGCTAAGAGACCATTCGTTCATGTGTTATTCTAGCTATTCTAGGTCAATTAACAGTTGTCCATGGGCAGAGGCACAGCCCCTGTCACAGTTCCCTCTTAACTTAGCAGAAGTGATAAAGGGAGTCGCTTGTCTTCATAACTTTTATGATTTAGGGGTATAATTTAGGATGAGTTCCAAGGGGCAGCATTATGAAAGTCTACTGAAATAACTTTGCCAGGGAACCTAACCCAGGCTGAGATGTTGCCCAACAGAATCAAAGCAGGGTTTAAAGTCAGCTGCTGCCTTTATTATACATTTAAAACTTGGCAAAGGAAGTTCTTTGGGTTGAGACTGCATGAAAGAAATCAAGACAGGTGAAGGGTGGTTCAAGAGAACAGATGGACTGGACATCTTAAACCATTAGAGTGATGCTGCAACTTCCAAAGATACCTGCTCGGATGCTCTGAAAGTTATCACAATCTTTGTATTTTTTCCTCTAGCTACGGGTGTCACACATGAAAAAAAATATGAGGCAAGAAAGGGCTTCATACAAAGGTATTGAGGCCACATTTGTCAAACCCAGGATCCCACGCAGATTTGGGGACTATGTTTCAAGCTGAGCTTAAAACTTTCAACTCTCAAAAGTGCTACTTACCCCAAGTAAAAGGCAATTTTCCAGCTCAAAGAATGGCAGTTCTGCAAGGTTCAGGAAAAAAGGTCAGAAGACTCCTTGTACATCAATCAGCTCTTGGAAAACAACATGTCAATGAGTTAAGTGAACACGAATCAGGCACATATGGATTGAATTTCCCTTGAAATACTCCTGGGGTCCAAGTTTAAGGGGTGGAGGGGAGGAGGGGTGAAAATTCTTAGGAAAATCTGCAGACCCCAAATGCTTGAAAATACTTCCAAGATGTCGACTGGCTATGCTGCAAGTCCTGCTGGCCTGAATCAATGCTGAGCCGAGCTGACCTTTGCTTTCTGAAGATGAGAATGGATCTAAGGCCCATATAACAGTCAAGGACTTCCCTACCCTTGATCTAAACTTCATTCCATGGCATGAAAATAGGGAGATCTGGTAGAGAATGGCTTTGAAAACACAATCCATAGGAAATGTTCAAGGTTACCAGTTCTTATTGCCAGTAGACTATGTTTTTAAGCAAGTAAATCAGTCTGTTTTCTTCCTTCCTGGAATCATAAGAAAAGCAACTTGGAAATTATATAGATGTGGGGGAAAATAAACAAATACAAGAAGATTTTCCTAAGACCATTCCGCATGGAAATGTGTGGCATAGTGAAAATATTTTTTCTAAATAGAAATTCCTATAAAATCTTAAGAAAGAGCTCAGTGCAACACTGTGGTTTGTTCCAACCCAAAACACTAAACAATGAATGTTGTGAGAAAAAAAACATGTAGATTTTGCATTCAGCATAACATTCATAGATGTTGGGGCTATTTAAATTTGATTTTAGGGTAAAATTTGAAGAATCTGGTATCAAGGATAACCGACTTCACTATATCCGTATATTATCTAAAATTTGTTAGTACCGAATCCTTTCCCAAGAAAGCAACATAAGATACTTAGAGTAGAATGGGATACATACACTGTAAACCCTGTAAAGGAAAACCTGTTGAGAGACAATAAGATATATTTGACTTTTTTGTTTTATAGAGTATTTTGTAGTTTAATTTCAGTGCAAGAAAAGTACACGACTTCTTGGTGGCAGAGGAATTGTTATGGCTTCCCAACCCCCCTCCTTCTTTTTTTTTTCTTTTTTAAGGCAGGAGGTAATCAGGGATAAATGCTAATGGGATTTTTTTTTAAACAAATGATGCACTATGAAGAGAAAATTTTTTCACAATTGTCAAATTGTGTAGACAGTGTTCAAATGGATCATTCATTATTAGCAGCACCACCAGACTGAAAACATACTTTTTCTAGTCTGCTGTTGATTGATGTACATTACTCATATCAGGCTAATGGCACTTTATTTTCCAACAGTAGCAAGTAATGAGTGACCTTGAGTGCATATTGTTTTCCTGAAAGAGTTTGTTGCTCTGCTTCCTTCATAAGCACCCCAAGGAAACAAGGCCTCTGTATTGGTGTTTTGCAGCAAACCTCATTTCTTTCATGGCTTTCTGTAAAAGAATTTGATACAGGGATAGAAGCTAACCTCAGTGAGTAAATGAAATATTGATCCATGCTACTCTGGCCTTGCCTTCACCTTGTCCCAGGGCGGTGAGTTACTGACTTTTCCGTTTTGGCTGTAATAGGAATTATTACAACAGGCCTGTGCAAGTAATTACTTGGCATGGTAAAAAAGGAGGGTCCATCATATATTTCTGTAGAGACGTTAGTTTCCATCAGCCCGGCAGTCTGCTTTTTTGGCTCTGTCTTTCCTACTCTTGATTCAATTCTTTTAACCATCATTAATCACACTCCTTGTCAGCAGAAGTTTATCAAAAGTATTAAGTGAGCAAGGTTGCCTGGCCTCCTTAAAAAAAAATCAGCCAACATGGAGCAGTAAATTTCAAAATATGGAAGGTTGGTTCCGTGATATATATGAGTGTCTCTTCAACTAGAATGAGCCGTTTGTTTTAGTGATAGATATTGTAGTTTGAGCTGTGATAGAATCCTTCTCAAGTTTATATGTCGTGGGCTATCGTTTATGAGAGACCATGTGTTTCTAAATGGTGAAGGTCATGGCTGATGGCAAAAGTAAAAGCAGTGGTGATTCATTAAAAATAGTTAATAGGGCCTGCGGCTGACAGGGATAAGTCGGAACATGTGGCTTGCCAACCCACCAGCACCTAAGATGACATTGTGTTTCTTCAGTCCCAACCTGCCACTTGCAATTGCCAGACAGCTGTGAGCTGACAGACAGATGGAAACAAGATCGCTTGTTTCTTGTTAACAGATTTAGAAAAATTTTTCAGGAAGAGAAAGAACCCTCTTCTCTTCAGTTTGATTTGGCTGACACATATTTTAAAGTTGTTACTGATTTTTTGCTGATCACAAATATGTTAATTACTTAAAATTCAAATATTATAGAAACACATGATGTGGAAAAAATGAAAATCTTCTGTATTATATCTGAAATGTTAATTTCTTTTTTAAAAATGATATGATGCAAAGTATGGCATAATGTTAAGGTTTGATACACTGAGAGATGATTCTGTGAGTGTTTCTTATGATGGTCTACATTATTTTCCTGGCTATCTAAAATAGTCCACAACTAAATTTTTTTCTATTTTCACAACTAAAAGGAAAAGAGCCACCGAATCCCATCTTCCAGAGAAAATCACTTTTATCATGTTGTGTATTTGTGTATATCCTTCTCGATTATTTTTTTGTTGTACGTGTATATACATATATATATGTATATACACACACAGTAAAAATAGATAGATATGGATAAACACATACACACACACAGACACAAATAAACACTTGTGGCATATATAGTAAAGAAAAATATGTTCAATATAATAATCAAATATATTAAATGTTGGATTATAACACCAGTTTGCAACATGCTTTAAAAATTCCAAGATTTAAATATGAATATTTGATTAAATTCATGGGCACATTCATTCATTCATTCAGAACATATAACAACTGTCAACCAAACTATAGCAAAATATTCACATCCCTTGAAGGTAACATAGGGCCAGAGTTCTACTTCCAGCTTTCATTCAGAATTTACCTAATAGATGCTTCTATTCCTGGGTCTTACTGTAACAGATATTCTCTTTGAAAACATTCTGGCTAAATTTTAAGACTCCTAAAAATGAGAAAACTAAAAGGATCCTGCTGATTACAATCAATAGAGTTTGATGATCCATTTAAGACTGTAGATCAACAAAGGAATGTGTGGAAGTAGATGCAGCCCTTAGGCAATTTCGGAATAAGCAAGTATGGATTTTCTATACATTACATCTAATGAAGATGGTTTTAAAAACAATAGTGTTTGGGGATTTGATTTTTGTTTTGTTTTTTGGGATTTTTTTTTTCTCTCTCTCTCTCTAATTTGAGAAGTCAGTGAAAAATAGCACAGTGGCTTGATATAATACTGGGAGATAAACATCTTCACTTTTCACTTCTGATTGCCTCTTTTCCCTAGAAAAACAAATTGGCTAATAGAGAGTGTTTGCTACCTCTGGATGGAAAAGGATAATAACTAAGCTGCATTGGAGAAACAGTTCTTGAATATAAGAAAATATATAAGTAGAAAAGAAAAAAGAAAAGCTGTTTTTGTTTGTTTTTTCCTTTGCAACCCGAGCCTTTGCCTTTGCCTGCAAAATCTGAGTTGGTAACTCCAGGCATCTCTGCCTGCATACGCAGTCTGGACAACAATTCCGCCTGGAGAACCTCAGTCTCACAAAAAGAACTCTCTCTTTCCATGATTTCAAAAGGCACAAGTAATTCAACAGTACAGTGAGGTTTGAGTTTTGCAAACTATGTCTTCAACTTAGCTTTGAGTTTTTTCATTTGTTGACAGTTTAGGCTTTGGAGGCCACCACCATCACAACAAAACTGCCTGGGCAACAGCAGTGCTTTTCGTTGAGAAGTGTTCAGCAAGAAGACAGAACAGCATTGCAAATTAACATGTGTACAGGGGAAAACACTTAGCCTCAAAGTATCGAGGGAGGACAGGAGAAATGTGTTGTGCTTAATTCAAGGCCAAGTGACGATGGACACAGAGATGTTTCTGGTTACCATCATCTCGAAGACATTCACAGTGGCTACAAATTGACTTTTTATGGAGAAACTAAGACTGTTTCTAACCTATTGCACTGATATTATATTTAGTTAATATTTTATGAAAGAAAGTCCTCCCATTAGAGGTGGCAAATTGCTTTATAATTATAGTACTTTACAGAACAGACTGTCTGCTCCATTTTATGGCAAAAGCACAAAAATACAGCTGCCTTTCCCATGTAACTCTTTTGCAGAGTCCTTGTGGCAAGTGACTACCCCCACCATGATTGTTTTTCTTCACTTCAAATATTAGTTTAATTCGCACAGAAAGTTATGTTGCATGCTCAGTATGAGTTAATGAAATATTGATGCAGAAATTTCAATGAAGCAGGCCTGGAACACACTAGGGACCAGATGTGAACAAAGATACCTCCTCAGTCTTCTAAACTCTGGTCTGACTCCATGCCACTCTCATAGTGACTACCAGCCATTAAACGTGATGGCTATTTAGTAATGATGACTATAATGAATTGGTGGGAAGAACAGCATCAAATTTTCATCAGAGAGTATAGATTGAATGGGAATGGAGGCTGGGCTATTTTCTCTTCTCTTTTGTTTTTATTCTTCAATGAGAAGTAGCAGATCTAAGTTCCTAGCAGGCAAGGAACATGTTTTATTTATTTTTGTATTCTAGAGTATATCACAATGTTGGCACTAAATAAATGTTTCCATGAAAAAAACTCTCCTTTGATTGAAATGTGCTGTGTAGCAGAAGCTGTTAGTGCCCTGACATGTCGTGTGAGAACTCCTCGCTCCTGTGCACACCAGAGAAGTCTTACTGAGGCACCTTGTATTTACTGAAAGCACTTTCCCTGACCACTAGAGTAGGATCCACTTGCACAGGGGACCCTGGGAAATTAATGTCCAAAGAACAACTCTTAACCAATGATGAATGGAAATTGGTAGATAAATACCCCTCAGGCCAGACAACTCGAAGGTGTATTCTGCAGACTTTTTCTAGAAGTCCCCAGTGGAAGCGAACTCCAATTACCCACACAGTAATAAACATTCCTTGTCTTCACTTCGTTTCCATTCTTGTCTCACTTCCCGATGTCCCCATCAGCACTTCCAGGGATCACATCCCAAATAAACCACTTGCACTCAAATCCTTATCTCAGGTTGGGCTTCTGGGGAATACAACCTAAGACATCCTCTTACACCAGGATATCAATTGATAAGAACTGATGGAAAGTTTTCTAAGTGTCTAACTTTGTGCTATGCACTATGAGACTATTAAGGTGTTTAAAATATTTACATTTACACTGCTCAGAAATCTCTTATTTTGTTAATTTCTACTTCAATAGTTTTTGGGGTACAGGTGGTTTTTGGTTACATGGATAAGTTCTTTACAAATTAGATTGAAAGATAAGACATACACATTGAAAACAATTAGTGGACTAGACAGCATTATGCAGGGCTAAAATAAAATCTGAAGTGTATATTACAGATAATCAGAGACAAGGAAAGTGGAACAAGGTTCTACATGTACAGTCGGGACAAAAAGTCATAAAAAGGGCTGCTTGACTTGGGGGCGCTCATGGAAGCTGATGTGGGGGACTCGAAGAACATGGTACACTTAGCGCACAGGATAGTAGATCTCCAAGCCTAGTATTCTGCATGCAGTGATGGCTCAACAGATACTCTGAGAATGGAAAAACCAACTGACAAATGAGTCAGTCATGAAAACTCAAATGAACTACACTATATATTCTACCAAATTTTTGAATTAAATAAATACATAAGTGTAATCATCTCTTATATATTGGAGTTTTAAATATTTGACTTTCTACTTTTCATCTTTTTTCGTATTTCACCTCCATCAACTTGGTTCTCTCCCTAAGAGATCTGCTACTTGGTAGCTGGGTGACCACAGGCACCTAAATCTTTAATTTTAGGTTCCTCACATGTAGAACGTTCAAAGGTTGACCGTGACCCTGGGGCATGATTTATTTGGCTAGTCCCTTGACTTCCAAGAAAAAAAAAAGTCCCAACTTTCCACTATTGTCTTATCCCTGGCCCCCTCCCGTATACTTTATTAATAAGTTCCTGAAAATATTAGGGTTTTCCATCCCTGAATTAGATAATATATATATATATATATATATATATATATATATATATATTAACTTTAACAAAGCATTTTGAAACAAGCAAAATGTTTGGACCTAAGATTGTGTGGCTTTGAAGAAGTCATTTAATCTAAGGCTCAATTCCATTTTCCAAAAATGAGGCTATTGCTTTTTTACTAGAGATAATTATATAAAGCACTTGGCTTAATGAATGATCAAGAAATTGCACAGTTTTTCAACTGAATTGAGATATAATTTACATATTATAAATGCATGCATTTTAAGGACACAGTTTGATGAGTTTTGGAAAATATGTACACCCATATGACCACACTGATCAATGTATGGAACATCTCTGTCACTTTGAAAGGTTCTCTTGTGCCTCCTTGCAGCCAGTCTACCCCTTCACCCCCAGCTCCAAGTAAGCACTGATCTGCTTTCTGTCACTATAGATTAGATGCGTCACTTTCTAGAGTTTTATATAAATAGACTCATGTAGCATGTGCTCTTTTGTGTCTCGCTTGTTTTGCTGAGTGTTTTTGAAATTCATTCATGTTTTTGTGCATATCTGTGGTTTGTTTCTTTGAAATAAGTGGAAGATCTTCTTTTACTAATCTACCAAGAAAGTTCTTTCTTTCTAAGGGCCTTTGGATATTATCATATTTTGCAGTTATAACTGAGGATGAATGAATCATAAATAGATTTAAATGATACAATACCTAAGATAATTTTATTTACTTCTTTTTCTAAGTAATAATAATAATAGCTAATATTTATTAAATACATGTTTTATAATGAGCATAAAACAGAAAATAAGAGGTGTATTAATTTTCCATTGCTGTGTAAGAAATTATCCCAAACTTAGTGACTTAAAAGAATAAACATTTATTATATCAAAGTTCCTATCGGCCAGGAATTCAGAACTTGCTTCAGTTGATGATTCTAGCTCAGGATCTCTCATAAAGTTACAGTGAAGACGCTGGTTTGAGCTACCATCAACTGAAGGCTTAAATAAAATTGGAGGATGAGCTTGGATGGCTCACTTACATGGCTAGCAAGTTGGTGCCAGCTGTTGGCAGGAGGTTTCTCCCCACAAGGACTCTCCATAGGGCTGCTTGAGTGTCTTCTCAACATGAGTTCATTTCCCCCAGAGTGAGTGAGCCAAGTGAGAGCAAGCAGGAAACCTGCAATGTCTTTTATACTTAGCCTCAAAAGTCACATACTGCTGTTTTTCCATATCACATTAATTGCACAGGTTAGTCGTATTCAGTGTGGGAAGGACAGTTGTCCACTGAAGTTGTTCCTGACAAAAAGATATGTTGAAGTCCTAATGCCAAGTACCCGTAAATGTGATCTTATTTGGAAACAAAGTGTTTGCAGATGTAATCAAGTTAAGATGAGGTTATACTGGATATGGTGGGCCTTAAGTCCAATAGCTGGTGTCCTTATAAGAAGAGAGAGATTTGGAGACAGACATACAGGGAAGAGAACCATGCGAAGATAGAGGCAGACACTACGGTTATGCATCTACCAGACAAAGAGTGCCAAGGATTGTAGGCGACCATTAGCGAGAAGCAACAAGGAGGGACTCTTCTCTAGAGCCATTGGAGGAAGTAGAGTCTTGCCAAAACTTTTACTTTGTAATTCTAGCTTCCAGAACTGTGACAAAATAAATTTCTGTTGTTTCGAGCCATTCAGTTTGGTGACTTGTTATGGAAGCCCTCAGACACTGATACAGGGACTAAATAATGGCATGAATATCAGGAGGTGGGGATCACTGAGGACCATCTTGGGGGCTGGCTACCACAGGACAGGGGAACCAACCGATGGAGTAATTAGGGAATGTGATAAAGTTTAAGCTGATAACTGAAAATGTCAAAGAGCCAACTGGGTGAAATAGGTGAAAAAGCATTTCAGGCGGATGAAGCACCTTGTAAAGACTTTATGGCCAGGACAAGTTTGGTGTGTTTGAGGCATGAAAAGGAGGCCAATCTTGGCTATTCACTAATAGATAAAGGAGAGGGAGATTCAAAACAGCCTGGAATGATCAGCAGAGGCCAGAGCCCTCCCCATTAGAGGGAGTTTAAATTTTATACAAAGGGCAGTGGGTGGTGTTTTAAGCAGGGAGTGGCATGCTTTTGTTCATGTTTTTAGAAGATGAGCTTGGCTGTCATGGGGACAATGGATTGAAGAGAAACAAGATTTAAATGAGAGACCAACTAGGAGATTACTGCAACAGTCCAAGCAGGAGGTGTTATTGCCTCAATAGGGGTGAGGGAATTAAGATGAAAGGAAATAGATAGACTATTAGAGATATACATAGGAGAACAAGTTATAGGGCTTAGTCAATATATGTGGGGTACAGGGGTAAGAAAAAAGAAAGAATCAAGAAAAATGCCAACTAAATGCAGACTATTCTTTCCCAAGTACTTGAAACCCCTATTAATTTTAAATAAGCTTTATCCATTGTGAAACTTCAAGCTTAGAGCTCTTTGTCATTCCCTATTGCCTACTGGAAAAAGGCTACACTACTTAGCATGGCACAAGGACAGTCTCAATCAGTCCTTTGCCTGAATGGTCAGCCTCATTTCTTCACCTACATCTAGTCACACTGAGCTGCTCATTCTTCTGGGAACATGGCACAATGACAAAACGCATTCCCTTCTCTCTGCCTGAAATATCCTTCGAGCTCATGAAGGCCTCCGTGTCGACAAAGTGTTTCATCACTTCCCCTACTTTGTTCTCATAGCATCCTGCTGACCCCTTTCTTTCTTCTTATCTCACCATATGTTTGTGATCCATCCCACCATATGTTGTATGTCTGCATGTCCCATTGACCATGGGCCTCCTGAGAGCCAAAAACAAATCTGATTCTTCTTTGACATCTCTGTCTGCTCCTAGCATAATCATAAGCACATGGTAGAGACTGAATTAATGATTGTCAAATGAATAACAGAGATAGCAGAGATGGCTGGAAGTGTTTCACAGTTACTGGTAGATAGACTTATTTCTAATGAATATCAAGATGTCATGATTTCTCTCTAAGTTAGAATCGAAGAATCCCAAAGGCTCATCAGAAAAAACAGAAATATGAGTCATACACTTGTGACAAATACTGAGCACCTTTTATGTGTCATGGTTCCAAGTGTCAGGGACATAGCAGGAGATAAAGTGGACTGGCCTCAATTCTCATGGATATTACATTCCTTTGAGAGGAAACAAACAATAATTAAATGTACAAAAAAATTGCATAAGGTAACTTCACATGGTTGTGACCACAATAAAACAGAATAAAGTGATTGAGGCTGAGTGAGGGTTTCTGAAAGGTGCTTAGAGAATACATCTGTTAACCAGTAACATAATAACAGGAGAGAAAATTTTCCAGGCAGAGACTCTGACTTCTGACTACCAGTCCCAGAGTTAGAGAGAAAGAAAGAAAGAAAGAAAGGCGGGGGGGGGGAGGGAAGGAGGGAGGGAGAGAGGGAGGGAGGGAAGGAGAGAGAGAGAGAGAAAGAAGCCTAAACCAGGCGCGGCAGCTCACACCTATAATCCCAATATTTGGGAGGCCAAGATGGAGGGATCATCTGAGGTCAGGAGGGTGAGACCAGCCTGGGCAACACCGTAAAACCTCATCTCTACTAAAAATACAAAAAAATTGGATGGAATAGTGACAGATGCTTGTAATCCCAGTTACTCAGGAGGCTGAGACAGGAGAATTGCTTAAACCCAGGAGGTGGAGGTTGCAGCAAGTAGAGATCACACCATTGCACTCCAGCCTGGGCAACAGAGCAAGACTTCATCTCAAAAAAAAAAAAAAAGAATTAGTCTATTATATACCCTAAGCTCTATTTTCAAATGCCATGTCAGGCTTTATATTGTTTAAAAAATCAAAGCGAACAAAAAAATCAGGATATTTTTAAAGAAGTTTAAAATTTCAGTGAAATCATACTTTACATACATTTCTATAACCTACTTGCCTTTATTAACTTGATATCATTTATTGTCATTAAACTTGTTTTACAAAAATTTGTAATAGCTATATAGTATTTCTACATGGATGTAATATCATTTATGTAATCAAACCTCTACTTTTGTCCATTTATATCATTTTCAGTTTCTCATAAGTAACAGGATGGTAAACATCTTTAATTGTAAATACTTTGTACATACATGATTGTTTGGTGTGTGTGACAAATTCTTAGGAGAAAAACTGCTGAGTCAAATATGTTTTCATCCACATGACCAATTTGCCCTGCAGAAGGTTTGTAACAATTTACTATCCCACCATGAGTAAGTGGGGGTTAGATGCCTGATTAGAGTTAGCTTATTTTGTATCATATGAACAAAAGGAGAATTGTGCAACTTATTCCCGAGAAAGGCCACCAACATGGTTGGAACAGCCATCTGAAACCTTCAAGGACAATCTTCCAGTAGCAGTTGTTTCTACAGTCATCAGGTGCAGCCCTTACCCATTTGAAATAGTTAAAAATCAGCCCCACTATTTCAGTAGAAAAAATGAGAGGAGTCTCATCTACTGAAACACGACATGGCTGATTTTTTATTTTCTTCAAGCATCTGACCTAGAAAAAGCTGAGAGTTCCTAAACTTTACCAAACTAATTACCAATTTCATAGAAAATGGACAATTTATGCAAGAAAATCACTGAGACTTCAAAGGAAAAGCCATTGCTAAATCTACCAGCTTCTGCTTTTCAAGGACTATCTCAACAAAACATTCAGGGAAGACACCATTTTGTACCTAAAAACAAAAACAAAAAAAGCAACATATAAATAATTGTATGAGTGATAAAAAAGTAATCTAAATGCATTGTTCCTACAACTTTTAAAAATTAGTAAGTCATTTAAATTGTCTCTTGTAGTAATTGAAATTTATCACTGGAAGGGTTTTGAGATATCTTGACTTATGATTTCTTACCTTTGAAGAAACAAAGGCCCAATTTTCATGTAAAAATATTTTTGAGAATCCCAACTTATTTATACACTCTTTTAGTTTATAGTTTGAGAACATAATCATGACAATGAATCTATGAATCCAGAAATAATTTTTAAGTTTATTTTAATAAACCCAAAACAAACCTATACACTTCTAAAATAGAAACACATATATAAGGAAAACACATCATGTATTTAGTTAGTGGATCATTTGCAATGAACTCCAAGCACATTGCTTGCTCCTTCCCCACCTCAGGAGTGTGTCTACTGTAGATTAGGAATTATTTAGCTTTTAATATTAGCAGTGAGAAAACTAAAGTGCATCAAAGTCATGTGCATCATCCAAACCACAGAATTAGCAAAGGAGCTAATTCTATGGTTTGGCTGGCACTGGAGCCAGAATGCCTGATTTTTTCTCTAAAGCTCTTTCCTGAGCTGGATTGGGACTATAGCTAAACAAAGGGTATCCAGTCTTTTGGCCTTCCTTGGCTACATGAGAAGAAGAAGATTTGCCTTGGGCCACACATAAAATACACTAATACCAACAATAGCTGATACGCTTTAAAAAATGCAACAAAAATATCATAATGTTTTAAGAAAGTTTACAAATTTCCCTTGGGCCACATTCAAAGTTGTCCTGGGCTGCTTGTGGCCAGCCAGCTGTGGGTTGGACAAGCTTGAGCCAAATCATTTACCACTGTGATCCTGAAAGTCATCTCACCTTGCTAAGACTCAATACCCTAATTCATGTACTGAATAATTATATAATTCATATAGATGCTTCCTCTGAAAGCCCAGTTTCTTACCTAGACCAGGTGCTCTGTACACATTAGCTATTTTCATTATTGTTATCTTGATTATTTCCATTTCCACAATATCTTTGCCTTAGACTTTATGACAAACAAATGAAAGTGCACCAAACCTTTACAATTTATCTGCCAGGGCTCTCTGCTTATCAATTCTTCAATTACCTAATGCAACCCATATCATTCAGGGCTTCAGAGATGCCTTCCCATTTTAATTGGAGGAGAAGTAGTTCCCTCTCTGTAACTTATCAACTAATCTTGCCTCTTGGGTATTTACTAAAGAATAGGAATTTGTTTGTCAAGAAACTGTGGGAATAAATTGCCCTTAACCATCTTCCCACAACTATGTGCCATAAGTTTGTTTGCATCATTCATTTCTCTCTCTCTGCAGGCTGATACAGTTCGTTTTTAAAAAGTGAAATCTTGTGTGCCTTGACTAGTGAGATCATGAACTCTGCTGAAAAAATGCTATTATTTCTGCTATGAAAATTGGTGTATTTAATGGATTTTCATTTAAATGCATTGTTAAGCCAAAACAAACAAAGAAAACAAAACTGAAAAGCAACATCCTGATTTCCCAACATGATAATTAGAGCCTAGAGAAATTCAGAGATCCTTCTTTCCACTCTCTTGTCTTTTCTGCTGTGTGGTCATTAGCCTTGTAGCATAATCAAGATGTAACTCTAAAGCAAACTTCATTAGGGATAAAGCAAACTTCATCAGGAAATAAGAAATTTGCTACATTTTGCAGAGGACTATCATTACGTACTTCAAATTGCTCTTCTGTATATACAAATGGCAGCACATTTGATGTTTTTCTTGCTGGATCATACATACATATCACGAATTATCATATACATTGGATATGTGCTGTCTGTGACAAAAATAGGTATGGGAAAGAGAAGTTTCTACTATTCCTTTAATGTAAATCTTAAACCAGACTGACATCAGTTATACTGGTTAAAAGCATCCTGAGTCTTCTGCAATAAAAAAATTGTTTGCTAGCATAGGACTTGATAATCGGCACAGTGATTAAGTCAAAAACTGAGTCAAGTGAAGAAGAGAAAGGGAATGTAAGTTAGGGGAGAAAATGCCCATGCTGCACATTTACAAGACAAAGACAGAATCTTGGCTCAAACACTCATAAGTTGATCTTGGACAAATCGCCTAACCTTTTAGAGCAGTTTCCTCATTTTATAAAGTGGAAATAGTAATCTTGGCCAGTTTACCTATCAGGGTTGTGATGAGAATCAAACCAGGTGATGAACATAAAAAGAAGTGTTTACAAAATTACAGGAGTAAAGTTACAGCTATTTCAGTCTCTCTTGATTTGTTTTCACGGAAGAAATTAGATAAGACATAAAAGTAGACTCAGCTTTAGTTCTTTATTTTCACATGTAGTGAAGTACATATTAACGGAGAGAGCAAACAATGTTTTTATTCTTGCATTATTAAAAAAAACAAAAATGAGATCTCTCATTGAACACTGTGATCTAATCATGCTTTGTTGTATTTCATTTCCTGTATAGTGGACATTCTTATCTGACTATCAAACGTTAGGGTCACAATGTTGAAACTCCATATTCACTTTTATCTCCTACCTCTCTAACAATCAGCTTGGTGCAATCAGTATCAGGACTGCCTTATCTGCCCTCTAAAATATTTTTCTGTTAATCACCAGGTAATTCAATTGAGACAGTGATTGTGTCTTTAAAATAACTGAATGTATACAGTTTCCTTTTTGATGAACTAATTTCCTAAAATAGGTAAATTTTATCTTTATGTGTGTGTGTCTGTATATATGTATATATATATATATATATGACCTTTTAGAAATTACCAGCAGCTCTAAAAACATCATTTTAAACATAATTTTAACATAAATCATCCTAACCAACACTGTAACAGAATATATATTATTCCCTTATTTTAAACTAAAGATCAACTTTAAAAAAAAGTTTTATGATCAGGTTATGGATAAGATATAGTAAGGAATGGTTCTTTTAAAAAAGTTGGGGTGTTTGAAAACAGAAATATTATTTGTTCTTTTTAGGCAAATCTGGATTTTTTTCCCTATTCACTGCTATCATCAATTATATTTAATTTAAATCTCTGGTTAACATCCAGGGCCCCTTGTCCCTGGGGAAAGTTATATTCTGAAGATTTTTTTAGAAAGATTCTAGTGCCTGCGTGCTTACCACTGAGCAAAGGGAAGATTGAGAGTGAAGTTTTACAGATGAGTTCCATAAGAAAGCAAAGACACATGCATGTTTTCTTAGTGACGCTTGTATGCTTTTAGCTCACCTTGTGACACCTGTGGCTGCTCTATGGCAGACAGCATGTGTCTGGTGGCAGTACCCACATGTTAAAACCCAGTATGCAAAGCCAAAATTATCAATATGTGATTTACCAGTGAAACAGCCTGCATTTGCTCCCTTTAAGAAGAATAGTGACTGTATGAGAAAATCATGGCGCATGCACTCTTGGTGGCACTTGGTGGTTTATTCATTATTCTGTTTGGTAGATTGGAGAGGCAGAAGAATAAAAAGAGCTATTGTTCTCATTTCCATGTGATTTGACTCAGGCATGTTTAAAGGGTAGCTCTTGTACCATGGAGATGAAGATTTGATCCTGGACTGCTCCTAAGGTAAATATTTTTACTTAATTTGATCTAAATGAACATTGGACTCTACCCTTATTTTTTTCTCCTGGTATTTTCTCTTCTCATTAAAATCTCTGATGCTGCTTTATCATAGTTTCCACTGACAACAGGGTCTCATGCTCATTATATGCTGGCTCTGAGTTTTGGGACAAAGGTCACTTAAAGAAGAGAAAATCATGTTAAAGAAAACTTGGAGAGAAAATTTGAATATGGCAACAACTATAAATCTGTGGTAAATATAATGAGTTTTGACTACTTTTTATCTAGAGAAAAACTCAAGCCATCAAAGAAAGTTTCTTAACCAGTAAACTTTCATTTCACAAACTATTGTCTTTTAACTTCTTACTGATTTATCCTCTTTTGGAAATGTAAGCACTTAATGACATATTGACTCCTGCTGAAGCCACAAGCCAATTACATACCTTTCCAAATAGATTTTTTTTTCATGGGGTGACGGGGATGGGAACATGTGGAAGAAGATAGAAATAAAATTAAAAATTCACTGGGAAAACAGAATAAGAACCATTTAAACATGAATTTGATTGTAAGTGACAAGGTACAAAAAATGAGGTGGTTTATCTTTTATAGACTTAAATATAAAAACTTCAGAATAATAGGAAAGATGTGTTAGCAAAAGCAGGCAATATGATAACACCAATTGTTATTTATTGAACATCTTCTGTGTGCCAGGCATGTGCTAAATATAGTGGTTAAATATATATTTATCTCATTATGGGTGTACCCAGAGATAAGCCCATTTGGGTTGTATAATAATATCTCAACTTCTGGATCCATTTCATTTAATATCCTTGCTCTAGTATGTGAAGTATGTATGTTATTTGCATTAACAAAGACTGACCTGAATGCTGTGTAGCCCACAAAGTGCTGAGGGATGAAAGGGAACTATTGTCACATCTATACTCTTCCAAAGTTTGGATCACGGGAAGTTCTCCTTCCAGAGAGCTCTGGTTTACTATCCCAGGCAATTCCATACATCTGTAAACATCATTTGGTTCATGATTTTCTTTTGTATAGTTATGCCTTTATTTTTTTGCATTAAATGTGAATGAATTAAACATTACTACATGTGTGTTTGTATGAATGTAATCTTATGAATATGATGTACAATGGCTATGAAAGAACTTAACTAAAAAAAAACAACTGGCCAAATTTGGAAACAATTAATGAAGGTAATAACTTGTTAGTTGTATAATGCTAACCAATATTAACTATTGAAGAAATTATGTCCATTATTATGGTTTTTGGTGTATCTTTTGGGATAAGTAATTATTAGCATTCAGAATACATAAAATTTATTTTTAAAAAATTTATAGGGATTCTACTTTTATTTATCATAATTAATTCTTTAAGGCATTTTTCAGATACAGATCTAAGTATAATTATTCTTATTTTACTAAATGAGAAACTAATACCAATAAGTTTCATGATCTGCTCAAGGACATACATATGATGAAGTTGGAGCATAAACTGTCTGACTGTTCTGTCTGACTCCAAAACTAATGTTACCAAACCCTGTTACTATGGAACAATGCTTGTCTAACAAACAACTAGCTCACCAAGTAAGAGTTTATGAACTTTTTCTGATGGCTATGCCACTGTTTAGAATAATTTTTGAAATTGTATTTAAGTCATGTCCTTGAAGGCTATTTATGGAGCTCATAAAATAATGTTTCATTGCTTTGCAATCATCTTTGAACAAAATTTGACCACCTACCTTGTTGATAAGAGCTTTTCCTGACTGCAACTTGAAAAACTTCTACAAAGACCAAGATGTTGGCACCATTGCTACTTTTTTTAAAAAAAATGAGATACAGTCCCTAGGTGCTGAAAGTGGAGCCTCTAAACTGGCTTTAAAAATGATAATATTATTGCTCCCCAACTAATTTTTTACATCTGTTAAAAACATAGTTTTATCACTCATAGACTGAAAGATCTTAGCATTTGGAGGATATTGAAAGACTCTGAGATTCAGAAAAGATAACATAGGAGCATGTAATCCCAGCATTTTGGGAGGCCAAGAAGGGCAGATCACTGAGCTCAGAAGTTCAAGACCAGCCTCGCCAACATGGCAAAATTTTGACTCTATCAAAAATATAAATAATTAGCTGGGCATGGTGGTACACACCTGCAGTTCCAGCTACTTGGAAGGCTGGGGTGGGAAGATTGCTTGAACCCAAGAGGTCAAGGTTGCAGTAAGCCAAGACTGTACCACTGCACTGCAGCCTGGGTGACAGAGGAAGATCCTGTCAAAAGCAAGCAAACAAAAACGCACATAGGGAAGTTAGGAGAATTTTGTTTTGCCAAAAAAAAAAAATTTCTGAAGGATAAATTCCATAGAGGACAATGGAATGATACATTCAAAGTGCTGAAGGAAAATAGCTATGAACCTAGAACTCTATGCCCAGTTTAATGATCATTTAAGTAGGATCATTTAAGGACTCTGCTTTTTGGCAAGACCAACGTGGCAGGTAGAGGGTTAAAAGTTGAGAACAACAACTTCTAGTAGAAAATGCCTCTGTGATGCATAGGCCAATTGAAGGAAAATATTTCTAAGAGAGCTTTCCTAAGACTGTGGCAGTCACATATATCTTGTCATTTGCAATGAGTTCTTTAGAGACACTTTTACAACACAGTACTCACAGATTTCTACTTACAAAACAAAGCAACAAGATTCTCATAAAAAGATGAGCTCACAACAAAATTTTTTTAATTTGGGAACATTAAAATATTTAATTTTTTAATTTAAATTTAATACTTTTGTATTAAATTTTAATATAAAAGTATCACAGAGCCAGTAAATGCAACAAACAAAAGAATTAGCACCTCTGAAAAGTGAACAGATAAATTCACAAAAACTCCAACATAATTATATTTTCATTGAAATTAAAACTCATAATATATTTGCAAAAGGATACATGCAAACATGACAGTTTACTTCTGAAAAGGGAGACCCAGGAATGGGGACAGGAGTAGGGAGGAAACTTACATTATGTACACACTGCCTTTTAGTAAAATGTATGGATTTTTACAGCATACACTTTTTAAAATACACTTAAAATAAAGCAGTCTGGTACTATGATGTTATCATAGGATAAAATAGACTTTTAGGAAGAAAATGAAGATGATCATTTTTTAATCATTAAATTCTTGTTAACAATAGAGATACAACCATCCTGTTTCTGAGTGCTCTGAAAATACAGTTTCAAAATACATAAAGAAAGAACTAGACAAATACACTATCATAATAAAGATATTTGAATTATGCCCTCTAGAAATTGGTAAGTGGAGTGAAAAATAATCAATTAGGCATATAGAAAATGTGAACAACATAATCAACAACTTTGATCTAATTGACATATATAATCCTGTACTCAATAGAGAATATGTTTTTTTCTTGAGACCACTTGCATATACAAAAATTGATCAATATCCTTGGCAAAGGAATCTCAACAGATACTGAAGAATCATTATCCTGTAGTCCACACCGTATGATGCAAAAACATCAGCAATCAACTGTAAAAAGAAGGAAGAATCCCAAATAGTTGGAAACACAGTTATTCTTGTAAATAATTCACGGGTTAATATAGAAATCTTAAAGGAATCTGTGAAATGCCTGGAGCTGAATGACAGTGAAATCACTACATATCTAAACTGTCAGAATGCAGCTAGGAAAAGACTTAAAGGGAAGGTTGTAGTCTTAAACGCATAAATTTTAAAACAGGAAAAATTGAAAATGAGTAAGGCAATCAGTTCAAGGAGGTAGATAAAAACAGAATTGCATACTTGAAGTAAATGGAAAGAAATAGTAAGTGCAGAAAACAATAACATGGAAAACAAAAAAAAAGAGAAGAAATGAAAGTTAAAAGCTGAGTCTTTGTAAAGACTAATGCAATACATAAACTGACAAGACTGATCATGGGAAAAAGAAACAGTACATAGACAAACAATATTAGGAATGAAAAAAGAGGATAACTTTAGATGCATTGAAGATTGTAAGACCATAAGAAAATACGAGCAACTGTATTCCAGTACTATTTCAATCTTACATAAAGCAGATAATTTACTTAAAAAACCCCATAAGCTACCAAAATTAAATTAAGAAGGAACAGATTATTGTAATGTACATCTAATAATTGAAGAACCGAAATAAATAAATGAGAATTTTATTTACCAAAAGGAAGTATCAGACCCAGACAGGTGCCTTTAACATTGATATACATATGCTTTATGTGAATTATTTCAGAAATTAGACTGAGAGGAAAAGCTGCCCATCCACTGTTATGAGTCTATCAAAACTCGACAAAAAAGCATTTAATGGGAAGATTATGGACCTCACTTACCAATGAATACATGTGCAAAAAACTTGAATAATATATTAGCAGAATAAATACAACATTGTCTTTAAAATATATGGTGACCAAGTGGTATTGATTTCAACAATACAAAAACATGGCTCTCATGGCAATGTTAAAAAGTTAGAAAGAACTTCAAGTTCAAGTAATAGGAAACTTGTTTAAAATGGCTTGAACAAGTAGGCATTTATTTTACTCACTTAAGAAATCTGGAGGTAGTCAGTTGCTGATATTGGTTCAGTGGCTCACCAATATCAGGCATGATGATTCTTTAGTCTTTTATCCAGGGTTATACAGCGGCTGCTGGCAGCTCTGATGTTAGATAAAGTTTAGAAAAGGGAAAAGGAGGATGGGTAAAAGGTTCCATCTGCCATGTTTTTCTCTTTTATTTTTCCTGGAGTCTTTCTGGCAGAATTCCACTTAACAGATCATCAGCCAGACTGACCAGAATGCCACCTGTAACTGAAAGAGAGTTTGTAAAAACAGTGAAAATATAATCATAATTAGCTTCCACCATTGCTGCCCTGAACAAAATCGAGATTCTGTTAATAAGAGAAATGAGGAAGAATGTTTCATAGTCAACAAGTAATATCTGCTTAAAAACCATGCTAAGAAATTAACTATGTTAACAGATTAAAAGAGAAAATTGATATGATCATCTTGTTAGATGAAAAAAAAGTATTTAATAAAACAATAACTACTAACAAACCAGGAATTTCAGGAAATTTCCTCAACACAATAAAGAGTATATGTGAAAAACTTCGAGCAAACCATACTTAGTGCTGAAACTTTAGAAACATTATCTTTTAAGTAAGAAACAAAAGAAGGATACCATTATCTCTAATAAATACCCTAATATATAATTACATGCTATGTATACATATATGGTACATAAATATAGATAAATAAATTATAGTAGATTCATTAATTTGGTGACATGCTATCAGTTAAAATGTTAAAATGAATGCACTAGATCTTTACCCATCCACACTGATATATGTCAAACATATATTAAAATACTGAGTAGCCAAAGGATATATACTGTATAATGCCATTGATATAAATTTGAAAACCTTGAAACTATTACTATTTATTAGCACCTGACTTTGCAATAAACGTAGAAGTCATACCACCACTTCATCAAGGAAAAGAAAGAAGGAAAGGAGATAGATGAAGTTTACAAGAAGGCTTCTACTGTTTAGAAATACTTGTCTTAAAAAAAAAAAAAGACTAAAGCAAATATGTCAAAATGTGTCAAATCTGATAATGGTCCTGTTTTGTGTTCTTTTCTGCACACTTTAAAATATTTCACCCATTTCATAAGGATAAAAACCTCAAGCATGTCTTTTGCCTTTGAGGTCTCCAGTCTGTAACAAGTTCTAGAACCCCAAGAATGTCCCACGTGAGGGAGCAAGACCCTAGAGCTGCAAGGGTGCTACCTCAGTCATTCTGTAGGTTTCCTGGGCTCTTTGGTTCTCACCTCCTAACCTCAAGTGGCACCTTCTGAGGTCTCTAAACTGAAAGCCTATTGGCCCTGATTCTTGATGTTTTTATGGAGCCCTGTAATAGTTTTCCTAGGTGGGAGGAAGACAGGCATCCCTCAGTTTCACTCCTAGATGAGCAACTTATAGCCAAAACTCATTCTTTCCGGTCCCAAGTATGATGGCCTTGTACTATGTAACATATAGGTCTACCTTTCTCCCTTCCTGCCATGCTGGAACAGTTTCAGTAGCAATGCAGTGTGCCTGAAATCAGCCCTCTCACCTGCCATGACCCCAAGATCCCTGAAAGGACCCTGTTCTCACTATGGGCAAGTGAGTACTGGTTCTTCTCTACTTTTAGGTGTTCCTTGAGGCTGTGGATTCCCACCTCTGTTGTCATCACTACTACTTATTAGGGAAGTGAGGGGTCCGTCAGGGCAAGAGTAGGAGAAACTAGGGGTTCTGTGGAATTATTTGCACTACAGTCCTGGTTACATCATTTGTGGGGTTTTGTGCAAAATAAAAATGTGGCGTTTCTTGTTTATGAACCAATTGTGGAGGCCCGTGTGACTGTGTGGGTCACACAACTATGAAGCTGACTCTGGCACCTAGCCTACATCCTCAGCTGTGGTAAGTCCTCTTGCCTCCTCAGAAATAGTCCCTCTAGCTCAAAGGATAAAATCTCTTCATCTGCATTCACAAGGGCTACTTCACGGGCAGTGGATGATTGTACAAATATCCATGATTTTTGTTTCCATGGTTAATAATAGGAAACAAAGAAGGAAAATAGTCTAAAGCTGATATATTTCCCCAGGTCTAGGCTAACGATCATATGTTGAGCATTTACTATGCACCAGGAACTGAACTAAGACCTTCATACATATTATTTCATTTAATTCTTATAGAAACTTTGTATGTAGGTATTAGTATATTCTAATTTTAAAGATAAAGAAACAAAGATTACAGAACTAGTATGTTTTTGAGCAAAGTTTTGTTCTACCTGAATTTCTATTTTCTTATTCCCTTTTCTAGACAAGAAAAGAATCTGAATGGTCACTTGATTTAGAATACAATTGATTAATGTTGAACAATATTGATGAAAGACCCACTGTCCAGAGGGCTAGATTCCATGAGAAGAGCCACAAGATTTAAATTTCTCACGAAGTTTGTACATCCCCTGAGGACATGGCACTTATAAGTAATCATATCAGTACATTGTGTGGTGGACCTTAGGACTGCTCACAGGTATTCGCTTTTTTTCTGGCACATGATAGGACTGCACTGTCCCACCTACTTATGGCCATGTGACCTCCTATTTTTCAATGGAATGTAAATCAGAAGTGATGTGTGTTACTTAAGAGAAGAAGCATTAAGACTCTATTTCTCTGCTACATATCTTTCCCTCTGCCATGGAGATCAACAGCACTCTAGATTGTGACTGCTCTGTCATCTGGGACTCCAAAGTGAGAATAACTACAATGTAGAGCAAAGCTCCTAGATGACCTGTGGCAGACATGTAGTATTGTTGCGAAATAATCCTTTGTTGTTTGAAGACATTGAGGATTTGGATATTGCTTGTTATTGCATCAAAACCTAATCTATCCGGATTCATATGAAAGGAACTAATGCTAAGGGGAGGCAGCCCTATCATATCATTTATTGCAATAGAAAATAAATTAGTTGCAGATAGACTGACAAGAAACACCAAATCAACTGTCCATATTTGATTTATCTTTCAACTTCCAACCCAAATATGATAGCAATAGTAAAACACGTATCCAATGTTTACTATAGGCTGCTGTTCAAATGTTTTATGAATATTAACTCATTTAGTCCTGATGACAACACTGTAAAGGAAGTATTTTTATCTTCCTTTTATAGAAAAGGAAACTAAGCACAGAGAGGTTAAATTGCCCAAGATCATACAGCTAATAAGCAAGGAGAGCTGGGATTTGAACTTCAGGAGTCTGATTCTCAAATGCATACCTTTGACTACAAAGTTCTACTTCCTCTGTGTAATTCAAAACTTAAACTAATTCCGGGAGCACAAAAGCTGCTTCAGAGTTGTAAAGAATCTAGATTGCTCACCTTCTCCTTATACAAGTAATCCCTCTCCTCCCTGCCCCATCCCCTTTGCAGTCAGCAGCGGTACTCTGATTCCTTTGAGCAATTCCCTCTCCACCACCTTCAGCCAACATGGCTTGGATGGGGTTGACACAAGTCCTGCTCTAAGGATACATCTGGATTGCCTTAAACCAGCCAGCCTGCTTCTTCTCTTGGATTGGTTTGGGGATTAGAGTCAGCATGAGGAGAGGTTAGCTGGTGTTTTTGGAGAAAGGAAGGTTTCTTTCTCTATCATTGTAATTGGCAGAGTGTGAGTGTGAAGCCTGCATCTGCAGCTACCTTAAAGCTCTGAGGGACATGATGGAAATTCACAGAGCTTGAAATGGAACCAACCCACAGGAAGCAAAGCCAAGAGCCAGATGCTAC
The DNA here is from genome assembly GCA_963574635.1 of Cheracebus regulus. Classification (NCBI taxonomy): domain Eukaryota; kingdom Metazoa; phylum Chordata; class Mammalia; order Primates; family Pitheciidae; genus Cheracebus; species Cheracebus regulus. The sequence continues at coordinate 88,525 of CAUYQU010099753.1, forward strand.
TGTCACTGTTTGAGCCCTGAATCAAGCCACACCTGAAGGCAGCTGTACCTGTGGACTTTGAAGTTTCACGAGCCAATTAATTCCTCTTTTTACCTTAATCCATTTTAAGTTGGTTTTCCTGTCACTTACACCAAAAAAACCCTGAACTTATGCAAAAGCAAATAAAACGAACAACAAGAGCAACAATAAAACACATAACAATCTACAAGAGATTTAAACTGTTCATTACCGTTTAAGGGATGAAGATCAATCTGAATTATCAAAATGACTGAATCCAACATAATTAAATAGCAAGACAAATAGCAAAACAGCAACTGCATTTCATCAACTTTGGAACATCTCTAAAAATGTATTTAATTGCAAAGGAGGCATCCTATAGATCTTAAATAACTTGTTATACCTTTCTTTAAAAGCAAATGGCTAAGGATGATTTCTAACTGGCACCGTTAGTCATTGTTGGATACAAGAGACACTGTTCAAGCACTGTTTTAAAATTTGCTGTATTTCCTTCTTAGGATGACTAAAATGCATTTTACCATTAGGCTTTCTTTCTAAGATAATAATAATAATAATTCGAGACCCCTTCATGGCAGAAATTATTATTTATTGATTGAATGACCCGAAGTGCCTATGAACTTAATAAAGACTTTTAGTAATTTTTAATTTTATCTATCAAAATAGCATTTACATACATTTGGAAATTAGTCACATAGGGATGTGCTGGCTCCGTTCACAGTCATGCCTACCCTACAGGTAGATTCTCAGGGCATCAAAAAACTAATATTCTCTCTCCAACTCATGCTGAAGCCCAGTTTCTTTCTAAGCTTTCCAATTATTACAGTTGCTGAATTGATATGATCTACAAGAGTTGGAAAACTTTTTCTCTACAGGGCCATACAGTAAGTAGTTTAAGCTTCTTGGGTCGTGTTGCAACCACTCAACCCCATTGTTGTAGCCTGAAAGCAACCACAGGCCCCACATGAACAAGCAAGCATGGCTGTTCTCCAAGGAATGTTTATTTCCAAAAACAGGTGGCTGGTCAGGTTTGGCTCAGAGGCCATGGTCTGTCTACACCTTAACTAAAATAACAACATTTTACTATTTTAGGTATGTTGAGAAGTTTTCTCAAATCTTGAGATTCTTGTTCCCTAAGTTGGAGTGGTTTCACGTGGCCAGACCCTTTGACTTGGGGGAAAAAATGCAAATATCCTGAAACATATATCGTATTTCTTCTAGTTAGTGTTAACTGTAATTGCCAATCATTGTCAAATGAAGAGAGTATAAAAATAAAAATTTAATGAGAACCAGTATGTGCCAGGACTGTGTTGTCTGCTTTATTTATGCAACATCCTCGAGTACTTACAACGCCAGAAAAGATGAATATGTAGAGAAAGAAAAGCCTCATAGGAAAAAGAAAATTTATAGATGTGAGACAACAAGTGCAATGGAAAGAACATTAGTTTTGGACAGATATAGACATGCTTTCAAGTCCTGGCTTCACTCCTCCATTCCATGTGACCTTGGCCAGATTTTATACCTCTCTTTGAGTTTCCTCATTCATAATTGAAAATATAAAATTATATGAGAAAATTATATTGTAATTGCAATGTATAATGTTACCTATCTTTTAGAGACATCGTGAGGGTTTTTGAAGTGAGCCAAAAAAGCATGTAGCCCTGAAACATGGTAAGCGCTCATTAAATCTGAGCCATTCCATGTGTTACACATAATGATAAAGTGACTTGTTGAAGGTCACATAGTAGTATGGGTGGAATTAGGATTGGCACTCCAGCCCGACTAACTTCAAAGCTTGTGAACTTTCCATTGCATTGCACTGCCTCCCAGCTATAAATTTGAAGTGGTGTTATTCGACTCATGCATGGAAATTGCTCAGTGTATTAAAATACGAAATCTCCAAAGCCAGTCACATGAGGTGAGTCATCTCTGTTGGGCCATGGAAGCTGGGTGCATGTTTCTGGAAGTAAACATGACATATCTAGCATATCTTGTGGCTGATGCTTCCATGTAATCCTTGATTTGTCTTTCCTCCGCATGCAGACACTATGGGAAAGACTCGTGACTTCTAAGTCTAGTTCAGATTCTCTTGGCTGCCAAATTCCAAAACAGCCATAAAACGTGATTTACACTCAGCCTCTCAGGAATCTCTCCGTTACCTCAGAGAATCTGGCCACAGAGAGGACTCTGAGTGGAAATCGCCCAACCTCTCCGCTACCACTCACTTGAAAGAGACAGATCAGATCAGCATCTCTCAACTGTGATTCACGAGGTGTCTGTGGCTATGTAAGGAACATTCTCAAACAAGGTATGTTTAATGTATATATTTTAGAGTTGGAGACGAATGGAGAGAACATCTGTATCTACACCCTCATTTTGCAAATGAGGCTCAGGAATAACGAGAGGGAGAGGGACATTTAAACCAGGGTTGCGAGATTTAGCAAATAAAATTACAGGATGCCCAGTTAAATTTGAATTTCAGATAAGTAATAAATACTTTAAAAATATAAACATGTCCCCTGCAATAGTTGGGACAATGTTTGCAACATATTTATACTAAATACTTATCTTTATGTGAAATTCAAATTTAATGGGTATTGGTATTTTACCTGGAACCTAGTCCAATCAAATAAGCAATGCCAAATTTCTATTTTCTGAAAGTTATTTGAAAGTGTCAGGTTAGAATCTGGCTTAAGTGGGGGAAAAAAAACAACCTGAGTAGACAGGAAGAACTCAAAATCTCATTAATTAAAGGTGAAAATAATCAATGACTAGAAATGAAGTCAATAAAACTTAAGAAGAATAAGGAAGAAAGAAGTAAAGGAGGAAGCCAGAAAAAACAGACCCTCTAGAGGCTGATAATCTCTCTGTTGTCTGAATCAGCTTGACAAAATAATGTTCAACCTACTGTCTTTTTCTGCTGTCCCCCATTCACCACTTATTCTTCCTTCTCCAATGTTACTTTCCCTGCCATATACAGCCACCTTCCTCTTCTCTGCTAAAATTGCATTACATTTAAGTTTTAAATTTTAAATCAAAGCCATACATTTAGATGATTTAAAACTCAAAGAGTACTGAAAAGCTTAGAAAGAAAAGCTCTAGTCCTTTTCCTTACCTTTAGGTTCTTTTGAGGAACCTAAATTAGGGTAATCAGATTTAGCAAATAAAGATACAAGATGGTCAATTAAATTTGAATTGCAGGTAAACAATAAATACTTTTAAATATGAATATGTCCCATACAATAGTTGGGACAACGTTTGCAATGTTCATATACTAAATAATGATTCTTTATCCGAAATTCACATTTAACTAAGTATCCTGCATTTCAACTGTCAAACCTAGCCTAAATCAAATAAACCATGCTAAGATTTCTATCTTCCAAAAATATTTGAAAAACTAATTTTAAACTTCATATGTATTTCAAAGGTGACCAGTAGTTCTTGTTTCCCCAGAACTGAGGGGTTTCCTGAGATGCAGGACTGTTATTGATAAAACCAAGACAGTCTCAGACAAACATGTATTATTCATTGGTCACCCCATTTCTTATGTTAAAGATAGTTCCATCTCTCTAAACAATAGATCTTATTTTTGCTTATCAGGTTGAGACATTATCATTAATCTCCTACTTTGAGAGGTATCTGTTTTGGTTATTTTTAAACAATTAGTACAAAACTGTTTCCATACAGCACAAGTTCACCAGTTTGGCCTAAAAGCCTTCAGAGAGTAGCTTCAGAGAGAATGTGTTTTCTCTAATCAGAGAAAACAAGAATCACGTTGTGTGAGTGTCAAGTTGCCATTTTATTTTCCCACTGAAATACTTTCCCCCACCTAGGAATCCTTTTAAATTTTCTCAACTTTAATTGCCTTTTTCCCCCCACAAAGAAGTCAATTTAAATTAAGCAGAATCCATCACTGTGATAATTTTTTAATGAGTAAAGATAATGTACTCTACAGAAATTGAAATGAGGTGTTCCCAGGATCATTTGTGAAGTCTCGCAAAGTCCTCCTAAGAGTCAGCTGAAATTAATGAATCTCAGAGTTTCAGGACCGTCAATACCATATAACTGAGGACTAGGTTCAGTGAAAAAACACACACACACACACAATAATAATAGTTACACTTTCCAATTTGAGCATTTATCTCCTTTCGTTCCAAGATCCTGAGGAATTTTATAAACATGAATTAAGTTCACAGGTGTGATTTATTAGATTAACTCACTGATAGCCATCAAGGGGTGTTTAATAGAGCTGGATTAAAAAGAGGACTAAATTAATGTCCCAGGAAGACTGCCATGCTGGGGTGGAACCCTCAGTATTGGAGGGAAGGTCAAGAGAAAACATGTGCTCCTTAGCTCAAATTTCTCGAACTAACTCTGGCCTCAATACATAATGATCATAGTTTGATGCTTCCAAATCTACATTGAAAAATACTCCCTCCACAGGTTATCTGAGCCTCTATTGTTTCATCCTCATTCTTCTCTTGGATGTCAAAGACAAACAATGGCTTGTGAAACAGGTGACCTTTAGTTCAAAAGAAGAAGTTACTATGCTTTGTGGAAATCTGAACACATGTTTGGTGATGTTTTTAGGGTAGAAGAGATAGTCATAGTACTGATCCAAAAACTAGGTTTTATTTTATAGGTTACTTGGGCCCTTTTTAGGTGGAGGGTTGGGTAAGAAAAATGTTTTTGGTCCTGTAGCAATATATTGCTTTGACTGATTCCTTTGTCTTAAGAAGGCAAATGACTGCAAATTAAAAATAAATTATCAATAATAGTTTTCAATAATAGATTGAGTTTATGGAGATACAAAGAGAATTTCCATTATCCACCTTGTGAGTTGAAGGTTTAGATTAGCAAGGTTAATACAAGGACAGTAAACTAAGTAATGTTTTATTGCCTTGTTTTAGCAAACCCTGAATCAAGAGGGATCAAATGTGAGAAAATGGGGGAATTGGAAACCCAACTTCTCATGAAGTATGGGACTCTAAAATAGAACTAGAACCCTAGACTTTAACCTTTTTCCTCCAGGATGAGCAAATTCAATCACCTCACTATACAGATGATAAATTTGAGTTCTGGAGAATTAAAGTGATTTGAATAATTTAAGAAAGCTAATTAGTTGCAGATCCAGGATGGTAGCCCATGCCTTTTCCTAATTCCTGTACCTCTACTGTTAAACCACATGGACATATTGGCCGTTTCCTTCTAACATTGCACTGGCTGAAAGCATTTCAGAGACAGAAACGAGAGGCAAGTTTGCTTATCTGACAGACAAAAAACAAGGGGAGCAATTAGTGTAGCTTTCTTGGGAGGGTGACAGTGATTTTATAAAAACAGCCTATTAAATATGCAAAGCAATGGAGGAAGGCAGCCACACGTCATAGATAATCCAGAAGGAGAATAATTCACCTTTGGGTAACAGACTGTGCTATAATCTATAATATTTAAGCCAATGTTCAACATCTAAGAGGGTTAGATGGCTATACTCTTAGAAGAAAACAGGTACCAGGAATTATAATATTTAAAGAAACACTAGGTTGATCTGGGGAGAAAGATGGAAATAGTAAAGGCCCATGAATAATAGTGTCTGGACTTAAAGAACCCTAAACAAAAATTCCATCTACAATCTCCCTGTCAGATAACCATCCAACTAGTCATCAACTTCACAAAAATAGGGAGCTCACTAATTTAGGTGGCAGGCCTTTCCTTGCCAGGCAGGTTGTGTCATTAGATGTTCTTCATTATGCTGAGCCAATATACTGCTCCCCTATGATTACTGTCAGTGAATAGCTATTGTTCCACAGTTCAGTTCTACAAATATTTAATGTCTGTTATTTTCCAGATTGTACTGAGTTTTCTCTATTGGTTCCCCTTCCTGCACACTGTCCATGGTTTGTTCTCTGTCTTGTATGCCCTAGTATAGGTCCCACGAAGCTGAACCCTATAGAGAGAAACGTGGGCTATCTTGTCACCTGATTCCCATTTGGGTTTGGTCGAGGGGAAGGACCAAGAGGAACTTAGAGATCAAAAGAAAAAAAGAGGTAGGGAATTTCCTTCTTGCTCTTTCCTGGTATCTACATTTTTGGTTGTGTTTATGGCCTTTTGTGACTATGGTTCCTGTCCAATAGTCCTTCCTCCATCCCTTAACCTTGTCTAAACCTTTGTAAACAGCCACAACATTAAAGTCCCTTGAACCATCTAAGCTGGATTCTGTTTCCTGCTAAGACTTTAGTTGATACACAAGTTAAAGAACCATTCTGTTTCTGGAACTTCTCCTCAATTAATATCTTTTTCAGACATTCTCATTATTTTGGTTGCTTCCATTTGGTCACAGTCTAGTTGTTCAAGTCCTTCCTAAAGAGTTTCACCTGTAGTGTGGGTCAGAGCAATTCAGATTTAATCTATTAGTATATCACTTTAATCTCCTTTGCTAATAATGTCCTTTCTCTATTAATTCATTCTGTATTTTTCTTTCTTTTCTTTTTTTTTTTTGCAGCTATCTTACACTGGTGCTTCACTTGGAGCTTACATTCAATTCAAAGCCTAGATCTTTTTTTATATATGATTTTTCTATTAAGCCAGGTCTCTCTCATTGTCTATATTTTACTCCTTGTCAGGAGACTGAATTATTTAAAAGGGCTGGCCCTGGTATTAACATGCTGGTCATGAATGGTGACAGAGCACAAGGGCACACTGTTTTAAAAACACTGTTAGAAAGAACATTTTAGTTTCTCTTGTCCTAGACTCTGTTTGTTCTCAGAGACTGTGTCATAAAATTTTCATGAACATTAACTTCTTTTGACTTCCATGGCCTTGTCTGTCCTGGGCCCTGCATTTTCTTGATTGTCTTGGGTTTTGTTAACTACTTTTCCTTTTTCTCCTTCTTTAGTTTAAGTATTTCCCAACATTCTCTCTGAGGCTTTTATCACTTCTTTGCAGAACAAAGAATGCACACCTACCAAAGGGCTACTTTGCACTCCACTAGGTAAGTCACTTTCTGATCAATCCTCCCAAAGACCATCTGAAATAGTTGTGTTCTTACTTGATCAATGAAGAACTTGACCGTATGCACTGAAGAAGCTAAAAAGAGAGAGGTTACCTCATAGAGGTGAGCCAGACCACGTAGACGGTGGGCTCTCAGGGTAGGTGGCCTGGACGATCTGTAACGACATTTCTGTTTATATTGCCACACAGTAATAAGAGATGAGTCTGAAGGAAACACGTTGTACATGTGGATGGCATAGTGGCTTCCCAAGAGGGACACTAAGCTACCTTTATAGCTACTACCGACCAGCATTGTCATTTTATAAGTAGATTTGTCTGAGGGCCTTAATGGTAAGACATTTGGGCACAGGGTTGATTTCCTATATTTTGTGAGAATAGATGACTAAATATTCCCACCCTAAAGAAAATGTTACCTTTACTACATTAAGATTTTGTCAAAGAAAGAGGATTACAGTGTTATTTACAGTTACTGATCTATGTGATTAATAGGAAACGCTGCTCTTTAAATACAGTAATAACATGTTAGTTACTAAGAAAACTGAGGCCTAAGAGGTAGAGAAATTCTGATGAACATAAACAAATTGGGTATAAGAATGAAAAGCAAATCATTTTTATAGTAAACGCATATGAGCAAACCTGGAATAATATTATTTTCCAATTGTCAATAACTGCCACCTATTGATTAACAGGTTTTTATAGTACATGATATAAATATAATGCTATATCTTGTCTACTAAAACTGGAAAGCAAAATAGAAGCTCCAAGATTTCAGAATTTCTTAAAAAGAAAATTGGGTGAAGGGGCAAATACACACACACACACACACACACACACACACACACACACTCACAAAATAAAACATACTATGCCAAGCCCACACTGTAATTTATCAACTGGGAAGGAAATAGGCATGTCTTTTCCTGCTGATTTATTGGTTAATTCCAACAATTCATTGTAGAAAAGGCCACCAATGAATTACAGTGTGGGAAAAAATTAAGCGGAGCATTTAGAAAGGTGTTTCAGAATATAGCCTTTAGAAACAACTTACATAGCTATTTTATAGCTAGTCCCAAAGTAATTGGTGCATGTGAAATGCAGTATACAGTTACAGAAAATACACCAGAAAATGTCATGCTTACCGCTTCCCATATTTAGAAGAATATGCCATGTCACATGAAAATTAGACTTCCCCTTTATCTTTAAGCTAGAATCAGGCAACATGAGATCTCTCTTACTATTTGTTATAGAAATCATGTTGGAAGGGCAGTAAAAAACATGAACTATGTTAGCAAAGTCAGTGATGGACACTCTGCTTTAGTGATGGAGACATTCATCTTTCAGTCTAAAGAGGACAGAAACTTTCATGGGGTGGAATAAAATGGTGAAATCTTGCATTACAAAAATCAGGATACCCCATCACTACCATGCGTCCTGTGTCCCATCCCTAACCCCAACGATCCAAGGCTAATAGAAGAAAGGAAATTCTCCGCCAATAATTCCATTTCTAATTTCTCAAATCTGGTTTAATCAGCCAGTTGCCCCTCTTTGTTTTCAAAGGGGAGTCTCTTTAAAATAATTAAAGATCATTTAATAATTAGAGATGGTTAGTTTTATGTGTCCACTTGGCTGGGTCTTAGTCCCCAGATATTTGGTCAAACATTATTCTAGATGCTTCTCTGAGATTTTTCTTCATTTTGTTTTTGTTTGTTTGTTTTTGGGATGAGGTTTGTCTTTAAACTGGTAAATTCTGAACGAAGTAGATTACCCTCCATAGTGTGGATGGACCTCATCCAATCAGTTGAAGGGCTGAATAGAACAGAAGACTGACCTCCTTGAACAAGAGTGAATTCTGTGACAGACTGCCTTTAGACTTCAACTGCAACATCAGCTCTCCCCTGGGTCTCCCACGTGACAGCCTTTGAACTTGAACTGTAGCATTGGCTCTTCCTGGAACTCCAATCTGCCAGACCACTGCAGATTTTGGTCTTGCCAGCCTCTATAATCCCATGAGCCAATTCCTTAACATAAATACCTCTCTCTAGACACACACATTTTATTGGTTCTGTTTCTCTGGGGAACATTGACTAATACCATGTGCAAAGTAAATTGTTGTTTAAAACTGTAGAAATTGTGGATGTAATGTATAGTGTTAGTGTTGGGAGGCAGGAATAATACACTCTTCATAGTCTTCCTCTTGTTATTACACTTCAGCAGGAAAGGAGGATAAGAGCAAATGCATAGTGAGTGCTTACTATGTGCCAGACATTATGCTTATTTATTTACTTGTTTGTTTATTTTTAGAGACACCATTGCCTCTTCACAATATCTCTCTGAAAGAGGTATTATCTCTAACCTATAGATAAGAAAAAGGGGACCCAAGGAGATTAAGCTACTTTCCAGTGGTCACATAGCTAGTGTGAAGCCTCTGTGGAGATGTCTGACTCCAAAGTCTATATATATTATGTTTATTTGAGTCAGTGCTTTCTCTATTTTTTATGCTATTTTCTCATGTGACATGATAGATATTGCCAGAAGCACATCTATGTACTAAAGTGCTCCTTTGTAGAGTGAAAACCACCATTTTTTAGAGTTACTATGCACTAGGCACTGTGCCACTTTTCCTATATCATCTCTAATCCTCATTTTAACCCTGTCAGCAAGGTAACAGTACTTCCGTTTGACACCCAGGGATACTAAGGCTTCGAGAAATCATATAACAGGCCCCAGGTTACACAGCCAAGCTGGGGTTCACTCCCAGGTTTATCTGATTCCAAAATCCATCCTTTTAACTCCTACACCATGCCTCGTGCTCATTTTCTAAGAATTCTGCATCAGTGTGTACCCATAAATCATAACCCTTGGTTTTCAGACAAAAGAGCTTCCATGTTGATTTTTTTTTCTCACTAGCTCAAGGAAATAGCAGAAGGGTTGCTATGCTGCAGCATGCTATTTTCTGAATGGAAAAGAAAAAAAGAATAGAAGTATTTCCTAAAGAAAGTACAGAATATGTGCTATAAATTCTAACGTGGTCTTTCTATTGACAGCAGAGTCTAGGGTTGCCTAAGCCACAACACTCTAGTTTATGTTGCAGCAGCAGAGACTTAACAGCAGGACTCCTTCAGTCTTCCTAGTTTGCTCCTACAAAGTGATCAATAAGCATCCTCCTTCCCTTTTTCTGTCCCTTTTGGTTGAGCTTACCTGGTCTAAAAACAAAGAGGGAGAAATAAGCACCTTGTTGGGGGGTTTCCCCTACTTGCCCTGTTTCCTAATCACACCAGGATATTATCTAAAGCCACATACACATCTAGAAAGAAAAGAGAAATAGAATAAAACTTCAAGAAAAAGATACAAAAATGATTCTGCAATAAAGGTGAATTCCTGTGCATGGGCAAAATGTGGATACTCTTTCTGGATGTTTGTAAATGACAGAGAAACCTGTCTTGCCTCAGAAACTCAGAAGCAACGATGTGCTTCTTGATGTATATGCCTCTGTAGAATTCAGGAAGGTGAGCCCATTTTTTACTGAGGGAGAGTGACAGGAATCTATCAACCTGGCTTATCATCCCACAATTACAGCAATTTATAGTGTGCTTCTTGCAAGGTCACCTGCACCCGCAACCAAACAAAAGCACTCTCTCTGCCTTTGTTTTGAAGCAACCTAATGTGCTCACTGCAACTCAAGTTATCCAGGATATTTTTCAATTAATTTGCAGTCACTTAGACTTAGCATTGCACAAGCCTGGCATATATCACGTTTTTCATTGGCTGGAAACACCCGAGTGTCTCAACCCCTATGTTTCAGAATAACTGCTTTTCCTTTTTCTTTTCTTTTCTTTTTTGAAACAGAGCCTCGCTCTGTCACCAGGCTGGAGTGCAGTGACACGATCTCGGCTCACTGCAACCTCTGCCTCCCGGGTTCAAGCAATTCTCCTGCCTCAGCCTCTTGAGTAGCTGGGAGTACAGATGTGCACCACCACATCCAGCTAATTTTTGTATTTTAGTAGAGATGGGTTTCACTATGTTGACCAGTGGTCTCGATCTCTTGACCTCGTGATCTGCCCGCCTTGGCCTCCGAAAGTGCTGGGATTGCAGGCGTGAGCCACTGCGCCCGGCCCTATTTCTTTTAAAGTCACTTCGTTCAGCTTTTTCTTTTCTCTTGAGATAAAGAACTTGCCATGACAAAAAAAAAAGTTGTGATTTTAAGAAGGAGCTTTCCATTCTGATAAGCTGCCTATATTTTTCTATCATTGCCTGAAATTGTCTGAAGCAATTAAAAGCATGGCTAATTCTTCTGAAAGGAGGTTGAAACCTCTGCAGTAAGGAGACTCTTTTGATAGAGCACTGGGCACCAGAGTCTGGGTCTTCAACCCCTGCTGGGAATGTGCAAAGACAAGAAGTGAAATGTTTAGGTAAAAAATGCCCTCGTGGACATTTATTACAAGAGAAGAGACTAGAACGCTTAGCAGTAGGGCCTTCCCTTCTCCACCCTTGCCTGTCTTCAGTGTTTTGCTCTCCACAGAATCTTTTTTAATTACTACTGGTTGCAGTGCCCGCCTCGCCTCCCTGTGCTGCTGGCTCCAGCTGTAGGGGGCTTCTGCTCTGTTTTCCAAAGCACTAAACTCATCTGATCATTTTCCATCTCATAGTGCAGACTCTCAGAGACTCACAAATCCATCATCCTGTTCCTCTTCAGATTTATGGAGAAATGCGTCATTGAAACACCTCCTTGCTGAGAGGCTTTTTCAATCTATTCGACCCACTGGGGCCACAAGAAAGGTTTTTCTTTTTCTCTTTTCCAGTCCCCATCCCCACCACTGTCCTGCCCCACTGTGCCCCTGTCCCCACCACCCATTTCAACATGGACTCACTTTCTCTGTGATTTTTTTCTGTTATCTTCTCTCAGCACTTTGCGGGGAAGTGTAGCTGCATGGTTTGGAGGCAGTATGGACTCTGATATTAGACCCATCTGGATTCAAATCCTGGCTTCATGACTGAACTTCTGCCTCCTCCATCTCTCCATTTGCAACTGTTCCTCCTTCATAGCAAATGTGCACTCAGATCTGCAAAGTGCTTAACATAGGACATCTTCATATATTTTTAACAAATATAAATGGTAGAAATTAGTCTTTACTCAGGCACTTTTCCTCTGATTTATTTTCTCCCTCTGTCTTTTGTTTTGTGTTTTTGTGAAATCATAGGTTGTATGCCCTGTTATTTAAATTAAAATGCAACCAGTGGGATGGATCCTACAAATCTGGGAAACAAAGCACATTGCGCAATGTGTGAATTTTACAGTGGAGAAAATTGACACCCCTGGACATACCCTCAAGGTCAGAGCCAAAAGATTTCTTCTCCTCTCTCCTGGGTATTGTCAGATGGAGGCAACAATAGGACAGACTGTTTTGGAGGGTCCAGGATTGGCAGAGCAGCAGTTCATGTGGAATGTAATTGGTGCCACAGATCTGGATGAGGAATGAATCAAGTCCAGGGAGTTAGGTCGGCAGGGCTGGGGAAGGTGGGCAGCATCAGGAAGTGGGCAGCACCCGGTTGCTGAAGTTTAAGTCTTCCTTCCCTAGTGAAAGAAGCCAAGATGAGGGTGCTGATTCCAGGGAGCAAGGTGTTTGCTCTCATCTCTGTTATTTCCTTTGGGTTATGTGCACTCCTAGCTCCATATGTGACAACAGTAGCCACAAACTTCATTTTTACAAGCATACACAGATCTGCAGGCAATCTATATGGCTAGTTAGATCCACCAGAAGCCCCGTAGATGACTTCTCAGTGTTTGTGGATACTAGGTTAAGAACTCTATCTAACTCTCAAGTAGTTACTTGTTTACTAGTTTTTCACAGACAGGTTAAAATATCCTGAAGACTTTCTAATGTCCTTTCCCATTAATTTGTACCAATCACATAACCTCTTCTTGACCAATTTCATTTCTCAGAAACATCAAAAAGATAAAAAGTATATTCTGGCTGAAGGAGAAATGTTTCCAGACAGCATACCATGCCCTATACCTGTGCATGGCATTTTTTCCTTGCTGAATTTGGATCAGACTCACTACCCATTCTACCAGGTAACCAGGTATTTTCCTACAAATTGATTGGCATTTGCATGTGACCATACTCACCTAAATTTCATCTGTTCTATTCCCAGCTTCCCATGGACCAAACACTAGGCCATATGTCTAGTTCTACCAATGTATAATGAGTGGAAGTGATGTGTGTCATTTTTGGGCATAAGCAACTGCGAGCTAATGTGCTTCCCCCATCTACTCTTCCTTTATTTTGACAGTCTTAGAGGTCATGCATTCCAGGGTGCATGGGTTAAAATGGAAGATGGCTGATGTTCCTGAATCAAACTCTGTGTCTTTGCCCACATGCAATGGAAAGTCCAACACCAAAGCACCAGGTTTCTGTAGAAGGGCTTGTTGTGGGTTGACTGGCAAGGAGACTGACAGCAACACCCAAATCTGTCTCCCTGAGCTGGGTAGCAGCACAGGTTTTGTAGGTAGAGGATAATGAGGCATGGTCTGATTGAATCCTGCAGTGAAGTGATGCTGGAAGGTATGATCTGACTGGATCTTGCCAGAGGGTGGTGCCAGGGCTCAATCTGATTGAATCATGGATCATATCAGCATGTGGTGTTCACTTCTTAACTCAGCCCCTGTTCCTTGGTCCAAGTACCTAGGTTTTGTCTGTGGTTGTGCACTTCACTCATTTGGGTATACTCAGGTTACATAACTTGCAACCTGGGTTCCATGGCAACAGAAAAACAACTCATCATTTTATTACACAAAGTTGAAACAGATTAGGCTGGTTCTGCAGGTACACTGCCTCATGTGTGCAAATATTTTACATGATACACCTCTATTGGGAAGCACCACTGAGGTTTAGGCTTTGCCTATTGGAGCAGAATAATGAGACATAATCTGATGAGTAAAACACATAAGATAAACCTTCTTTGCTATTCCTCCTGGTTATTAAAAAGGCAAAGCAGCAAGCTTTAATTAACATGGTCAGCTGTGGGTAAACAGAGTTAGCTTCCTGGATCCAGAGTGCCAAGGACCAGACTCAAGTCTGGAGGCATCCTGTGTCCATCCATACTTGAAGTTCTGACTGCTTCCCTTGATGGATCCCTCTCTTTATTTCAATAGGACTAATTTTCATAGATGAAGAAATGAGGCCCGATAAGTTAAAATGGCTTGCCCAGGTTTATATAGGTTTTGTATTAGTGGGTGAGCTAGAACGTAAAGGCAGATCTCCTGACTCCTGACCCAGGAATTCTTCCTTCTACCTGCTGTTCCCTCTCCCTGCCTCCCGCCTCCCTCCACATTAATGACTGGGGAACAGTGGGGGTTCCAGCCATAGATCTGCTTCCCTTGATAGTATGGAATAACCAGCAAGGTAACCACAGTGCACACACTCTAAATTACAAGACCATTAGTCTTAGGAATTATCTTTAAATCTGCAAACTCTGCCTCCTAAGAAGGCCTCTTTGTTTTTTAATCCTACCCTAAACTAGTCATTGAGTTTAGCAAGCAAAGATCCTCATTGTAGCATCAGACATGATTTTCTCTCCTTCTTGATTGACTGATTAATTAGTTATGTGTACTTGGGTCCAGCAGGGAGCCCAGTGACAGCTGTGACATGAAAATTACCAGAAAGTTACAAAAATATGTAGCAGTGTTGACTTGCTGAAATGTGGAACCAGGGAATGATTGGAAACAGACACGTATAACGATCACATCTTGAAATTACCTGTCACTACGGAGGCTTTGAGAAGAATCCTTTTGATTAGGATGAATTAATTCAGTTCCTATCTAATCACCTGCAAAGAAACTAGTGAATATTCTCTATTCTTATTTCAACTTTTTTTTTTTGGTCTGGAATCCTAGAGTTTAAAACAACAACTCCTATAGAGACAAAATGATTTTTAAACAACTCAAAACCAAGTCACACCATTCCCTGCTTAAAAATCCTCCAATGGTGTCCCATTGCTCTTAGAAATAAGACAAACTGCTCAACATGGCCTTTAAGGCCCCATCCTGTTAGCCTTCAGCTTCCCCTCAGCCTCGTCATGTATACCCTGTCCTGCCCTCTGGTCACACTGATCCCGTCAGTTCTCACCACAGCTCCCACTCACCACAGGGCCTTGGCACATGCTCTTTCCCATCTCTCTTCCTTATCAACTCTCTCTTATTCTTCAAGCCTTATCTCACATCACTGTATCGGGAATGCCTTCCCTGATCTCCTAATAGATCATATCTCTCTATTAAAGTCTCTCTTGGTATCATGTGCCTCCCTTCATGGCACTGTGACAGCTATAATTTTACTCTGTGTGTGTGTGTGTGTGTGTGTGTGTGTGTGTGTGTGTGTATGTGTGTTCAATTAGAGAATTAAATTTTCTTCCCCCTAATTAGAAAGTTAAGTTCCATGAGGACTGTGCCTTGCCTCTGTTTGCTGCTGCTTTCAATATTTTCCCCAGTAGTGTGTTCCCCTGGCACAGAGCAGGCCCTCAATTTATATTTGATGAATAAATGAATGAATAGCTAATTGACTCAGAACTATCGCCTGCTATAAATTTAGTAGAAATCAGAACCAGGCACTTTTCTTGAACACTTTGAACAAAGACAGTGTATAAGCAGACAAGAATCTTAAAAGAATCCAGAGCTTAGTATGATTTCTAAGCAGCAGATTTCCTGATGCACAACTAAAACAGTAGCTGAAAATTCCATCCTTCAGATTTCACTAGTGAGATTCTCAGATGGTTTCGCAAACCTGGGGCATTCATAATTCAGAAGAATCTGAAAGTTGTCTGGTACCTTGCATGCTCAATAAAAGGATCACTTTTATGCTTGACAATTTCTTCTGACTGCAATACTGCTATGAGCAAAAGGACACATATATTAATAATGTTCAGTTGCATCAGTCAGGCTCCCAGCAGGAAGCACTTGGCTCTCTCAAAAGGGATTACCTAGAGAACATTTAATGAAGAGACAATTTAGAGAGATGTGGGCAGACTTCAGGGAACCAACAAAGCATGGTGAAGCATCCAGGAATTAGCAACAACTGGGAGCTGTTACTATCCCAAGGCCCAGAAAAGCAAAAGAAGGGAATGGTGTTAGAGAAATCTGATGAAAATGGGTGCTCTAGAGAAAGCCTTCCTCTCAGGAGCTGTTGCCATTCCAACTGTAGCTGTAGAAGAATGCAGCCACTACCTGATTCCTAAAAGGAGCAGCAGAGACAGGGAGGAATAAATCCCGGGACATCTGTCTCTTCCTGCCCTACAATCTACTGACAAACCCAACTGAGAGCCAGGGGTGAGGGAGTTGGGGACTGCAGTCAATAGAGGTCAGGTTCTGTGAGCCCTGAGCAAGGCAGAGAAGTATGAGAATGGATTTATGAAGGGATAAGGAGGACAAATAGAAAATGACCAGCATGCCTTTTATTTATAGAGCACTTATTATGTGCCACTGTTTTAAATTCTACGTGTATTAATTCAGGCAATCTTCACTACAACCTCATGGGGTAAGCACCAATATTTTCCCCCTATTATAGAAGGGGAAAGTGAAACATAAAGAGGTTAACTAACGCGCCCAAAGCCACACAGCTTGTTAGTTGGTGATGAAATTAAAATTTAAACTCAAGCATTCTGACTCCAAAGCTATTCACTTCACCAGCATGTGAGACTTCAGAAGAAGAATTCTAATTTGGGGGTAAAGATTTAAGGCTGTGCTTGTGCCAGGAACAAATCACCAGTGTAGGAGGCATGGAAGAAACAGACTCAAACTTTTTCTCAGTACTAGAATAAATACAAACTCACCCTTTAGAATTTGGAAAAAAATCACAATTTATTATTATACATCAGCAATTTAGTAAATTGATGTTTGGGGTTACTAACTACTAACTGTAGTGGCCATACTCAAATATATGAACACTGATTAGGTAGGATGATGAAGGATGTAATTGAAGTTTAACTCAGAAAGAAAAATATCTGCAAGTGTGTCAGCACCATCTAGCCAAATATTAATATTAGAGATGGAGTTAAGGAATTTTAAGTAGAAGGAGAGAACACATCCAAGGTTTGTAAGTCTCATATTCATCCCTTTGCTCCACGACTTTGATATTTTATCTAAAAATGAGTAACACTGCTAATATCTGATGTAAGTTTGAGAATTGAAAGTCTGAAAACAAAATAACATCGATCATATCTTGTTGCTGTATTAAAAAACTGTTTTTAGTTATTTTGGCTGTAATTCTAGAAAATACAGATACACAAAAGGAAGAAAATAAAAATAATTTTACCACTTAGGGGAAAAAAAAACTGTGCAGTCGGAATGTCATCCTAGTCTTTTTTGTTTGTGTCTCTGTGTATTTACAAAGTTGAGATCATACTGAATGTATTGTTTGAAATTTTATTTTACCTATAGTGAAATGAAATTTCCATGTCATTTTTCCTTATGTTGTTACCAATAATAAGGTTTTCTTTTATAGAGATAGACCACATTTTATCTACTCAGCCCTCTACTGCTGGACATTTAGGTCGCTTTTAGTTTTTATTGTCAACAGCATGCTCACAACCAAACATTTGTACGTATACATGTAAAGAAAATAAACATGAATTATATTTACTTTTCCTATTTGAATATTCCAGACACCCCTTACCAAAAGACAGGGATTTCTTTAATATTTGGATGTCTTACATAGTTAGATTTGGAGAATGGCAGGCCTTAGAGAATTTGATGAAATTGGCCCAGCTCACTGATATACATTAGAAGTTTAGTATATGCTCTAAAATCTGGTTAAATATATCGATTTCATTCTTAGTTAACTGAAGTTCATACTGGATAATTTTCTTAAAGACCCTAAAATTTTGTTTAAAAAAAGCTCAGGTCAGAATCATCTTTCTGCTAGAAAAAAAACAATACTATGCATGGAAGACAGCATTTTTAGTTAAAGAATTGTGGCTAACGAAAGCAGACCTCTTTGTTTCATTTGCCACACAATGCAGTAGCTAGCTGTATTAGGATGCCAAAAAAAAAAGGGTAGGGGGGAGCTCACAGACCTGTAAGTCTATAAAAAGAATGTATCATGTACTGTGGTGGCTCCTATCTGCCTGAAGGCATTTTTAGATGCTTGAGCAGTTCAGTCATAAGATGAAAGGACTTTGATCTTTCCTGCTAACTTAGCATGAAAAGAAATTTTAAAACTTGGCCCTTTATGATAATAGTATTATTTCTAAGCAAATGCACTGGCAAAATTCAGAGACACTCCAGCATTCTAAATCATAAAGTAAAATATATGGGTGGCAGCGGGAGGGGGAAGAGATCTAATTTCTCAATCGAAGGGAGAGACATCCAATTATCAAGGCAAAGGATACTTCCCCATTTGGTATAAACGCTGAGAAAACATGTCTCTTCCAGATCTTGCTACAGGTTTCCTGCTTGTGGAACAGGGCTCGAGCTGTCTGTATGCTACTAATTACTACATTTTATTCCATTTCCTCATTTCAAAGACTCTTTGTCAAAGTCTTTTAGAAAACCTTTGCTGGGCTAGCAACTATTTAATATACAAAATGAGAAACATGTCTTCCTTCAGGAAAAGTAAAATAATAAAAACCTACTGTGTGCTAGCTTTTGTATGACTCATGTCCTTAAACCTAAAAGGACAAAAGGAGGGAGAATTGCCTGAGAATCCCAGAGCTAAAAACACATCTGCCAGATCACACAGCTAGGAAGTGGCGGGGCTGGGTTTTTAATAAAGTCTATCCGACCCTAAAGCTCATGATATTTTGAATATGCTAGGTATACCACATAGTACCATATGTAAATGTACACCATATTGTAATATACTATTGTCTCAGACATTTGATCTTTGTTTGGCTGTTATGCATTCAATCATACTCCTCCCCAGTTTCCTTTTGGGTGGAAGTCCTCTTTGAGTGTCGCTTTAATGGGAAGGCAGTTCTTATTAACTCCCACTGTAGAAGTCTAGGAGGTTGTATTCCTTTTCAGCCCCTCAGTACAAGTGGGAAACAGTGACCAAGGTGCCGTTGTGATTCTTATTCTCAGAACTTTGGTGCTTCAGTGATTCAGTCAGAGGTAACAGTTCAGAGGTTGTGTGCATCACAGCAGTAGGTGTGGCTTGGGGACCAGTCATTTCCTTCGATAAGACATAGAGTTTCCTCTCCAGCCCCTGAGTCACTTCAAGTTGGTGTGTTTTCTATGCTAAGTCCTCCAGCCTGCCATTGATTCTGTGACTTGCCCTTCCTTCCAATAAATCCTCTTTTGCTAAGTAGCCAGCATTGGTTTCTAAGGTTTCCAACTAAGAGTCTCAAGAGATGTGAGTTTTTTTTAGAATCAGTAACAGGCCAGAAAATAACCAAGAACCTTTACATGGCACTGAAATCTATAACATAGTTTCAAGGGACCCTCTGCTAATTATTTCTAGGCTATTAACAGCAATATATCCATTCAGATCAATAAGAAGTAGACAAATTATTACGGCCAAGTATGGTGTACCTTCACACTTTAACCCGTACTACTGGGGCTGTCCCCCTTGACCACTTAGAATATTACAACTTTAAGGGACCCTGGTGATCATCTAGACAAACACCCTCAGTTCCCTTTTATGAGGCCACTCCCTCATCAGCTGTAAAAAGGATATCACATTCTCTTTACCCTTTGGACTTCAATATTCACAGTGTCACTCTTAAGGCTTCCATTGTCCCTTTTGAACATTAGCCCAAAGTTATTATGCTTAATGCCAGTTGCTTAATGCATAGAGAATGGCAAAAGAGTCACAGGGAAATCTATGCTTCTCATTTATTTTGTTTTGTGAGATTTTACTTTCAAGTGGCCTTTCCTGATAAGTCTGATGAATTTTCCTTAAAAATAATAATGAAAGAAGGGAAGGAATATGTCATCAAGAAAAAAACTGAAATGAAATCTGCAAATAATTTAAATGATTTAGAATGGCAAAAGATAACTAACTGAAAAACAGAGAAAACAGCAACAGTTCATAATTCTACCTGGCAGCCTAAGGCAGCCTGAAGTATGGGTCTGACAAGCTGTCACAGAGGCTGATACTCTTGGGAATGCCTTATTAGGAGATTACTATGAAATGATTATATGCTCCAGTTAAACAGTCTGCATGTGTCCGCAGACTGTGATGGCAGGTGCACACTCAGGAGCCAGGCATGTTGGGAACGGGAGAGCCAAAGTTTCTGTTGGCAACAGCAAAAGCGCCAGGACTGACCAGGAGAGGCTGGTTGAGATTTGGCAGCTGGTACTCATAAAAGCAGTTGGACAGTTTGAAACACAGTGTCCAAAGGATAGTATAAGCTTAGAAGCAGCTAGGGAACTGTTTGAGGGAGGCCAGAGTTGAAATTCAGGAAGGAAGTTGTAACTGCCAGTGAAGACAGAATTCTTCCCTGGTACTTGAGACTGTAGAGAATGTAGAAGGATTCCACTCTCAGGCTGAGGGTCTACGAAGGAGTAAGTTAGCAGGCTTTCAGGGACCCAGACAGTCAGATGAGATCCACGCCAGAGTTTTTGTCTTAGAGACAGAAAGGGTGGTAAGGACTGTAGGCCACTGGATTCAAACTCCATATTGGCCACTGATAAGGTAACTGGCTTTGGTACTACTTAATCCCTTTAAACACGAGTGTCCTCTTCTGTAAAATGGGTAATAACAACAGTACTTACCTCATAGGGTTGTTATGAGGATTAAATGAAAGAAGTATTTAAGATATTGAGCCCATAGTAAGTGTTTAAGAAATGTTAGCTATTCTATTAGTGGAGAAGACTATGGAAAAGGGGATAATTGTAGGGGCTTACATCTAGTCTTGAAGGAGGAAATGTTATAACTCAGAGGCTTTAAAGACATTTTGGGTTTTCCCTGCTAAGATAGCTAATGGGCTTGATTGGCCATATAATCTAATTCTAAAGCCTCAGGCTGTATCTACTTCCTGCTCTACTTGTAATTAACCCAGACGTTGGAAAAAACCTGAGGCTGCTGCAGAAGGAGACAGGCAAGTCAAAAGCAGACTCCAAGTCAGGGCTCTGTGTTGTGCCACTATCATTTTTGTCTTTGGAGATAAAGGTAGCTTTGATCTGATTGTTTCAAATGGATACCCTGCCACAATTAGTGCTAACATTTTATTTTTGTATTATAATTCATATCTAATTTTAACACATGACCATGTTGGACAAATAAGTGTCATCTTCCCTACCAATGTGATACTGGTGGGCAGTGGCTTAAAATTTCTCATCTGATTTGTTGACTGAGCTAGGTGAACTTGATCAGGCAATTTGTTACGAGAGCTGAAATATAGTCAGGAACACTCTCTTGGCTTAGAGTTTGCATTTGTTTTTTCTTTTATCTTTTCCCCAGTCATAAATCTTGAATGGAAAAGAAAGTGAAAAGGGAATGAGGAAAAAAAAAACTAATCATGCAAAGGGATGTCTCACTACCCATGCATCCATCCTCTGATCTGGACAGCAGATATTACAAATCAATCACACTGCACAGATAAAATTCTCTCACAGATTCCACAATTCCACAAAGGAAACCACTTCAGAAGATATTCTTAAGGTTCTGTTTTCCACAAACACAGTTGGTCCAGCATGAATGGGCTCTACTCAGATTAACATGGCATTCTGATTTGGGAATCAATGAAACACAATGGAAAGTATAACAATTTCCATTTATGGTGTTAGACGAAAATGACAGAGCTGAGAGTCAGAATTCTGGAGAATCCTTAGTCTACATGACTTGTTGCCACTCTGGGCCTCAGCATCATGATACGTAAAACGAAAGGGTCAGAGTAGACAGCAGGTGGTCTCTGAATCCTTTCAGGCTATTAGTTCACCTGATTTGAATATTATTTTACCTGATTTTTCTATCTTTCCCATTCAAAGGAGATGTGTCCTTTTAGTTAAGGTCTAAGCAGTGTATGGTTGGATTTAATTCTGCTTAGTCTGACCATTTTGGTTTTTAAGTTGTAGTATTTAAAACACACTTGATTTGGGGGTTTAGATTTATTTATTTTCTGTTTGTCTCACTTGTTATTTTCTTTCTCCTCTTCTTTCTTAACTTCTTTTGGGCAAATCCAGTGCTTGCAGTCTATGTATTGAAGCAGGCTAGTTAAACTTTAGTTAGTTAGAACTTTGGTAGTTACCTGTTCTTTTAGTAACATACAGCCTTGATTTATATAAAAATGAGTACTTTAGCCATTCACAGATAACACAAGGTCTTTGGAATACTTTAACTCCACTTACTCACTTTGAGCTTTTCTGTTATTGTTACTATACATTTTAATTCTGTGTATTTTAAGCTCCTCAAAGGCA
Organism: Cheracebus regulus; assembly: GCA_963574635.1. Classification (NCBI taxonomy): domain Eukaryota; kingdom Metazoa; phylum Chordata; class Mammalia; order Primates; family Pitheciidae; genus Cheracebus; species Cheracebus regulus. The sequence continues at coordinate 110,897 of CAUYQU010099753.1, forward strand.
TACTTATTGTTTTGTATGTTCAATATTCATTTATGTTTCTCTAACTATTTAACCTTTACTTAGTTCTTCATTCCTTCTTATATTTTCATGTCTCCTTCCGGGATCATTTTCTATCTGTCCATTGGCATTTCTTTCAGTCTCCTAATGATGAATTCACTCAGTCTTTGCCTGTCCAAAAACATCTGTATTTGACCTTCAGTTTCTAAAAATAGTTTTACTGAATATGAAATTGTGTTCACATTTTTCTTTTAGTACTTTAAATATGTTTTTCCACTGTCTTCTGACTTCCGGCATTTCTGTCAAGAAGTCAACTGTAAATTTTAATGTTTGTATTTTAAAGTCAATACATTAAAAAATTATCCAGCTGCTTTTTTCGTATTTGTTTTATTTCAGAAAACTTATTATTTTGAGCTTAAGTGAGGAGGGTTTTTTTGTTTTGTTTTGTTTTTGTTTGTTTGGGTTTTTTTTTTTTTTTGCTTTTGGTTTATATTTTGTGTTTCCTTATTTAGTTGGTTGGGTTTTTTGTTTGTATGCTCTTTTGAAGTTCATAGGGATTCTTGTGGCTGATATATTTGTCAGTCTTGGGAAATTTTTACTACTATCCTTTCTAATTTTTTTGTATTTTATTTTTCTCTGAGCTTTTCACTATGTCCCATATGTTTCTATGATCTTTCCTATTTTCTATCATTTTTGCTCTCTGTGCTTTGGCCTGGATATTTTCTACCAATTTAGTAATCAACTTTTCTGCTATGTTTGACCTGCTGGTAAAACCATCTATTGAGTATTAATTTCAAGTTTCAGCTATTATGACTTATATCGATAACTTCTATTTTGTTTTCAAAATAAATGCCAGGTATCTAGTGAAATTTTCCATATTAACAGCTATTTTCTTGAATATACTAAGTCCAGCTACATTGAAGTCTATCCCTACTAACACTAAGAAATGAATCATCTGCAGGTCTGTTTCTATTGCCATTTTTTCTCTTGGTTCTGTTTCTTGACATGCTTGGATGTATTTTTTATTAATAGCCAGATATTGCTAATAATAAGTATATCATCCTACACAGAGTTGATATTATCCTTGGTAAGCAAATACAACAGTAGCAGGCTCCATTAAGCCACATGAGCACTGAGCTAATTCATAGATGGATTATAGTTTTCCAAAATTCTGTATCTAGTTTGTCCATGCTCCTAGAATGTCATCTTCAGGGTTTTCCAACCAAGATTCTGATGTATCTAGTAGGGGCCCTCCCAGAAGTAGGTTGCAAGTACTCGAGTGTCACTTTTTCTTTGTCTTCCCAGCACCAAGAGAAAGTAGAAAAATTTGCTTTATCATATGATTCTTATTCTACTTTTCTGTAGAATCAGCAAATGTCTTAAGGGAAAACAGGCAGAGAGCTGAGCTTACTTCTCTGGGTCTTTTTTATTACTAGGTTGGTAAGCCTCCACCTCACCAACCCCATCACCAAATTCTGGCTATCATAGCAATTCCAAACTCTAAATTTTGGCTCTATAGCCCTGTAAGATTGCCAAATTTTCCACTGGATTCTGTACCTTTTAACAGAAGTTATATGCCCTGGCCCTCTGAGTGAATCCTTGGCTCCCCATTCAAAAATCAACAAATGCCCTGAAAAAAAAAAGTGGTTATTAAATGTAGGTTCATCTCTCTGTGATTTTATTCTCACTGGAATCTTAGCATTTCAAGTATTATTTACATCAGCAATTTTTTGATAGTTTCCTCTTCTTTAAAAAAATACTCTGGTTTTTATGGTCATTCTCAGAAAATATAGTCTGTTACTGTGGTGGTAACACATGGCTATAAATTCTTTTTGATCCCCATCCTTTTGAGAAGTGAGATCTTTGACCCCTATCCTTACGTTTGGGCAGACTTAGAACTACTTCAACTAATGGATTACAGCAAACTTCATAAATGGCCATTCAATGTCTGCCTTATGCTGCTGGAACACTTGTTCTTAAAGCCATAAAACATCATCTTGAAAGTCTACTTGGAGACTACAAGTATTTTTGTACTTATTGTACTACAATAAGTACAAAACATACAAAACATACTGAATTGACCACAGAGGTGGTCCTGTAAACAGTTTCATCTGAGTCTGTTCTTTAGCGATCCCTTCCAAGTTCCATATATACAAGAGAAAAAGCATCTTGGAAGTCAATCCTTCAGCCTCAGCTCTTCTTGCTTTCCAGCTGTTTGAGCAATCCTAGCAGACGCTCAAGGAGACATCAAGGAGTAGAGAAGAGTCATTTCCACTGTGTCTTTTCTGAATTCCTGATCCACAGAGTTCACGGGCATTATAAAATGGTTGCTTTTTTATGTCACTAAGTTTTGGGGTGATTTGTGCTACAACAGATAGTGAAATCACCCTAGCTATTTCAAAAGAGCCAGATACAGAAGTCACCTATAATTTACTTGATTTTTTTTTTTATTATAAGAGAAAAGAATGGAACAAGAATAGGATTGCAAATAGATGCAGAAAATCTTTCATAGACATGTCTGGTTTAACCTAGGAAATTAGAAAAAATGGGATTTCTTTTTTTCTTTTTGCATGTCATCCTTTTGATATACTAATTTTCCCACTGCCTCCACCTTGGATTAGCACTTCCTCAAGACTTATACTCTTTGTGAATTACACAGGTCTTTAACTTCCTCTCCCTTCATTCCATTACGTGAAAACATACCACCTTTGCTCCCATTGCTTCAGAACTGAAGAACAATAAAATACCCCCCTGTTGTTCTTGCAGCAGAACAAGCAGAACTCTCTGCTTTCCAGCTGTTAAACCAACCATGAATTAGAGAAATCTATGAATCATGGAATCTTCAGTCAACATAAAAAATGATCTAGTCTAACTGCTAATCCTAAGCAGATATTCCCATCCCTGAGAGGTTGTTACCTAGCTCATGCCAAGCCATATATTTCTCTTAACAAATTTGAATTTGGAAATTTCAAGAAAATGCAAGCCAATTAGCAAAGAATGTCACAGGAGTGATTCAGTAATATCTACCATGAAAAAGGTGTTGGGAAATAAAGAATAATGAAGTGATTGGCCTCAGGCCTGGTAACAGTTTATCAGGAAATAAACATACCACCAACTATCCTATAGTGTTATATGAGATTAAAATGCACAAAGAACAATGCATTGAAAAGGAGGAAATTATCCTAGTTAAGTATATGGGAATATTCTGGGAAAGTCCCACAGACAAAATGACAACATCTCTCTGCTGTGTTTTTTCCTCAGTTGATGTAGTTTCCAGGTTCTTCCGCATTCTTATTGCCACCCCTCATCTGGACACTATCTAGTTTTTCAGTATCTTTGGAAACATAATTCCCCTAATATTATTTAAATAGTCTACAGGTCAAGGGACGGTCACAATCCTTGACCTGAAGGTGATACCACTTTATGAAACCTAAGAGTTCATTAGCATTTTTATCAGCAAGGTCATATTATTGGGTACATATATAGCTTAACATGTATCCAAATCTCCAGAATTTTTTCCACATGAGTTATTTTGAAATCAGATTTTTGTGCTGTTCATATTTTGAATCTGCATTCTCAAGACTTGAATTCTTCATTTGAATCCAGTGTTTTAGCCCCTAGAGACTGTTGTTGGTGGGGGAAGAGATAGGATGGGAAGGTCTGGTCTCAGATTCTAACAAATGAGCTAGCTCTTCCAGGTCTGTATCTGCTGCAAATTTAATGAGCAAACCTTGTGTGTCTTTCTCCTAGGTGGTGATTAAAAATATTGACCAAGACAGAGTCATGTAATCCAGGCTTGGAGAATCATATATTAATGTATTTCTCCTATTAAGTGACTTATTTGCATTTTAACTGTGGCCTTCTGAAGAATAGATACCTTTACCCAAATAAGTGATGAAGGTGATAGGAATATTAGGCAACACAGAAGTCCACTTTGGGAGATTATTGTTAGACATGGGGTCCTTCTGTGTGTCTCAAGTCAGACTATCTGGGAAGACTGTTTATTCTATTTTGAGGTCTCTCCTTCATAAACTTTCCTGCACACAGGAATCACCTGAAGAGGTTTTAAATATACAGATACCTGGGCCCCACTCCCAGAGTGGTGCCGCCTACATTTTGAAAGTTTGTGAAGCTACCCAGGTGATTCTAATGTGCAGTCAAAGTAGCCACTGCTTTTCTAGAAACTCATCAACCGTAGAAGAAAGAGCATAAGTTTAGAGGTCAAAGTGGGATAGACCCCAGCTCTGTCATGTAATAGTTTTGTGATTTGGACAAATTCCTTAGTCTCTGAGCTTCTGCTTTCTTATCTATAAAATTAGGGCTAAGAATGACCTCCAATGTGAGGTTTGGGGAGGGGTTTAAAGGGAGATCATGTACAGTATCTCTGTACCTTGATCTTGATAGTTAGTAGTGACTTGATAACGAGTAGTGACTGTCATCTCTTTCCTCTGTCTTTCCAAAAGTCCCCTAAATTAAGCTATAGAACAATGTCAGCAATAGCTGAAGGGCAGATTTGACACATGAGCTCTCATCTCTGGTATTCCTTCCAGGATCAGATAACCTCACCTTCAGCGACCTGTGGCTGAACTTTTCTGCTTCATAGAATGATTTATATATCATTTAAATGCACAAATGTAGCTTAGCTGGGAAATAAAACATATATTTGACTTTAAATTGCCAAATAGAAAAGAAATGTTTCATTTTCCAACTGTGGCCACAGAAGAATGTGTAACTGCTCAAGTTTCATCAATAAGCCTTTCAAATGTTCCCCTGTATTCTCAGTTTCTCATGTAAGACAACTTTTCATTAATATGGAACTTTTTTGGGGTGGAACTCAGCAAGAAAAATAAATACTAGATCATTTTTTTACTATTCTTTTTGGAAAATCCTAACTAAAATACTAGCTAGGCAAAATGAAAGTTTTTAAAGTCTGAAATATCAATTGATGGTTTAAAAGAAATTTTTAATTGGAGTGATGTTCAGTATGTGTAATAAAAATTCATGTGTTGTTTTCCAAATGTAAAAATATTTACCAAGAAATCCGAGTAGAGCATTGAAATATCACTAAAATTTTAATGTCATGCAAGACTATTGTTCCATTTTCATTCTGCTTCCAGCCCAAAAGTGCAACAGTAATTTTTTAAATAATGTGAACAATCTTGAGTTTATCTCATCTCATCTTCTTTCCAGTCTTCTCTCCATGCTTCTCATCTCATTTATTCTAAAAACATTTACTGAGATGCCAGTGTTCATTAGGCATTATGAATATCAAGACGAATGAGGTAAGTGATCCCAGACTTTGAAGAACTCACAATCTAGTGTAAAAAATAATTAAAACCCAGCATAGTTAATGACAACTGAATAAGGTGTGTAGTCTAGTTAGCAGTATTGTACCAAAGACAGTTTCCTAGTTTTGATTTTGTAGTATAGTCATGTAAGATGTCCATATCGGAGGAAGCTGGGAGAAGGGTACACAATACTATTTTTGTAACTTTTGGTGTAATTATAATTGTTTGAAAATAATGAAGTTTTAAAAAATCTAATATAGTAGAAGAAGTACTAATGTAGGACAGATTTTTCTAGATAACTGAATGAGGAGACATGACCCTGTATAAGGGAATAAGGGAAGGCTTCTCAGAGAAAACGGCATAAAATCTGGCTCTGAAGAGGCAATTCAAAATGTCCGTGGTGTTTTAGTTGCCTTTGGCTTCTGCAACAACTTTCTACAATCTTGGTGGCTTAAAATAATACAGATTTATTCAGTTACAGTTCTGGAGGCCAGAGGTTCAAACACTAGTTTACTGGGTTTGAGTCAAGGCATCAGCAGGCCTGGTTCCTTCTGGATGCTCTTGGGGAGAAACAGTTTACTTGCCTTTTCCAGCTTCTGGAGGTTTTCCACATTCCTCAGCTTGTGACCACTTCTTCCAATCACTCCAGCCTCTTGTTTACATTATCACATTTCCTGCCTCTTCTTTTACAGTCGAATCTCCTCTGCCTCCTTAGTATAAAGACTAATGTGATTACATTTAAGGCCCACCTGGATTAGCCCAGATGATTTCTCCTTCTTAAAATCCTTAACTTGGCTGGTGAGGTGGCTCACGCCTGTAACCCCAGTACTTTGGGAGGCCAAGGCAGGCGGATCACCTGAGGTCAGGAGTTCAAGACCAGTCTGACCAACATGGAGAAACCCCAACTCTACTAAAAATACACAATTACCAAGGTGTAGTGGTGCATGCCTGTAATCCCAGCTACTCAGGAGGCTGAGGCAGGAGAATTGCTTGAACCCAGAAGGCGGACGTTGCAGTGAGCCGAGATCGCTCCATTGCACTTCAGCCTGTGCAACAAGAGCAAAACTCCATCTCAAAAGAAAAAATAAAAAGATCCTTAACTGATTGACACTGCAAAGCCCCTTTTGCCATCTAAGTTAACACTCACAAGTTCCAATAGTTAGGACCTTGATATCTTGGGGGTGCCTATTTCGCCTAACATATCTGCAAGGGCATTATTCCTAGAGGTTTCCAGTTGTGAAAAACAACTTGCACAATCAAGGGATGGTGAATCATTGGTCATATCTGGGGTACAGAGAAGGGAAATAATGGGATATACAGTTAGCAAGACTGGGTGGATTAAACAGCAGAGGTTTATTTCTCACAGTTCTGGAGTCTAGAAGTCCAAGATCAAACTGTTAGCAGGTTAGTTTCTCCACAAGCCTCACTCCTGAACTTGCAGTTTACCATCTTCTCTCCATGTCCTCACATGGCCCTTTCTTGGCATTTGCACCTCCCTGGCATCTCTTTGACTTCTTATAAGGACACCAGTCATATCAGATGAGGGCTCACTCCTATGACTTCATTCAACACTATCTCAATCGTCACCTTCTGAGATTCCAGGAGTTAGAACTTCCAACATACATATTTGAAGGGAACAAAATTCAATCTCTAATAATTGGGATCAAGTTTTGAGTAACTTTGTGACCTGGCTAATGACCTTGATCTTGAAAGTTATAGTAAGCCAAGGGAAGCTTTTAAGGACTGGAGTGACAAAATCAGACTGTTTGTTAGTTTTTTTTATGTCAATAACTGAAAAGAGAAACTTGCAGCAGGAAGTAGTAACTTGCAGCAAGGAGAACAGGAAGAAGCCCAGTACAGTACCCAGGACATAAAAAAGGAAAGGTGAAGCTGAGCACAGTGGCTCACACCTATAATCCCATCACTTTGGGAGGCCAAGGTGGACAGATCTCTTGATGTCAGGAGTTCGAGACCAGCCTGGCCAACATGGTGAAATCCTGTCTCTACTAAAAATACAAAAATTATCCGGGCATGGTGGTGAGTGCCTGTAATCCCAGCTACTAGGGGGCTGAGGCACAAGAATCACTTGAACCTGTGAGATGTAGATAGAGGTTGCAATGAACCAAGATAGCGCCACTGCACTTCAGCCTAGGCAACAGAGTGAGACTCTGTCTCAAAAAAGAAAAAGGAAAAAAAACAAAATGAAAGAAAGGTGATGTTTGCACAATCCTAAGACCAGGGTAATAGATATAGCAGAATTTTGCCTGTTTTCTTCCACCACAAACTCATAGAATCTTCAATAAAATGTTGTAACAAACTACTTTTTGTCTGCCACATAGCTGAATTTAAAACAAATGCCCAGGTGCCAGAACCCAAGCAGGAAATCAGAGCCAGAATGATGAGAAGGGCTGCTGGCACCTTGTTGTGGATATCAGACCAGGTATTGGACCTATGATCTGGAAGTGGATATTTTAAAGTCATGTAGGGGACAGAACCACACCAATGGGCCCAAGGAGCTCAAAGATCTGCCCAGCCTATAAAAAGGGGACTTAAAAATCTCTGACCTCTTATTCTGGGAAGTCACAAGGAAGCCTGCTGACTGTCCCAGAATGTAGATGGGGTGGGAATGGAGGTGGAGCACAGTAATCTTAAGAAGTGAAATCACTATCTTTACTTGGAAATACTTTTTTAAAACCTAAATTTGAGTCAAGGAAACTTCAACCTGAGAGAGAACAGAGAAAAATCTAGCCTCAAAAAAATAAATCAAGAAATTTCCCCCAATACAAACAGCATGAGTTTCCAGATTGAAGGAGTCCACCCTGTGCCCAGAATAATAAATTTCAAACACTAGAAACCAAAATAATTTTTTTTACAAGTGTTCAGAAAGAAAACAACAGAACCCATACATATAACCGGAGTGGGTTTAGAGAGAGAATGTGCATTTGCGTGTGTGTATACACACACACGTATGTCAAAGAGAATCCTTAATTTCTGAAGTTCAAACTCAATAAATAGTACCTAAAAATCTGAAGTTAAGTAGTGGCAGCATAAGCATATTACTTAGAAATGTAGAGTAAAATACCAAAAGTGAAGCAAACAAACTCATCGGAAAATATGAAAAGGGATTGCACTGGGATCGGGAATTGGGGATTAGTGTTCTTGTAACCCTAGTCCCTTCCTTCACTCTCAAAGCCCCTGGCCCCTTTGAAGCAGATGACATTAAATGACCATCTGTTCTCTGCTCTTTTGCAATCGCCTGTTCCCCGGTCACTTCTCTCAACCTCTGAAGTTTTAGCACTGGCTCACTGTTCTTCCCTCCACTGTTCTCCTGCCATTATTCCTGGGAATTTCAGTGTTCACATCCTGCCTGTCACTATTCTGTCCTCATTGCTTTCTACACACTTTTCATCTACACCTCCCTCCCCAAGCTTCCATGGTCTCACCCTAGAACTTTCCAAAAGTCTTAATGCCAAATACCTCACACTGTAAATATCAAAATCTTAATGAATAAATACTCTCTTTCATGTTCCAAATTACCTACTGTACCAAGCCCCCTTCAGTCTCTCCACTTTTACTACCTATCACCCTCTCTGGTCTCTTGTTCCTCCTCATCCAGTTTAGATCCACGGTTGATGACCATAAAACATTATATATCCTCAGTTGCCTTGTCTGTCTCCCTTTCCATGATGTTCTACCGGCATACCCCAAAACCTGTTTAAAATTTATTGCTATATTTCATCAGTTAAATAGAACTATAGACAAAACAAAGCCAGACAACACAAATCCATATAGACTAGTTTCATTTTAAATTTATGTTCATAATCTCAAGAAAATCTTTAGCACAACCTGGAAATTCTGCCATATTTCATTACTCAACTTGCTTGACTGTTATTTAAAATAATTATCTCAACATGTCCTCTACTTTCAAAACTCCAAAATATTTTCTTCCCTTTAACTTTCAGCTAATGGTGGCTCTTTTTTAGTTCACTCAAGTAAAAAACAAAAACAAAAAGCAATCAAAAGAGGCAGGTTTAGTTCAAATTCCAGTTTTGCTACTCACTACCTGAGTGAATTCTGTGAGCCAGTTACTTATTTTTTCTGGAACTCAGTTTCCTCATCTGTACAAGGGGTAGAGAATAACAATAGTGTCCAGTAATGAATGACATGTAGTTTCTGCTAATGAAATATTCTCTTAAAGAGGGAAACCAAAAACTCTCTCCTCTCCACTATCAAATCTCCTGTCCTACCCAGGTATTTGCATGTATGTGTGAACGCTGCCTTCCTTTCTAGTGCACACAGTTGTTTCAGGACCCCCATGAATACCAAAACCTGAGGATGCTCAAGTTCCTGACATAAAATGGTATAGTATTTACATATTGGCTATGCACTTTCCCCAACGTACTTTAAATCATCTTTAAATTATTTATAATATATAATACAATGTAAATGCTATATAAACAATTATTGCACCATATTGTTTTTAATTTGCATTATTTATATTTTTATTGTTGCATTGTTATTTTTTATTGCTCTTCCTGGCCGATATTTTTGATCTGTGGTTGGTTGAATCCACGGATGTGGAACCCATAGACAGGCAGAGCTGACTGGATGTCCATAGCCCCTGCTTCCCCTTCTGGAACAGTGTATGAACTGTTTCTGAACCTCATTTAAACCCCCCTACATGAGCTGGATCTCTTTCCCTCTCCCCTATTCAATGACTTTGTTCTGCAATTGTTCCTCTTCTATCATTTCCCATGACTTTTCCTCTGTCTACTAAGTTATACCATCAGCATATAAACATTATGTATTATCTTCCATCTTAAAGGTCTTTCAGTGCTGTCGTGGCTTGTTTCTTGATTCCTTTTGTAAGAAAACTCCTTGAAAGAGTTGTTTACATTTGTTTTTCTTTTTCTGACCTCTGCCCCCTTTTTCTGTGTGAATCAGAGCCTCACTCTGTCAGCCAGGCTGGAGTGCAGTGGCATAATCATAGCTCACTGCAGCCTCGAACTCCCAAGCAATCCTCACACCTCAGCCCCCGAAGTAGTTGGAACTACAGTCATGTAAAATCACACCTGGCTAAGAGTTTTTATTTTTATTTTTAGAGATGGAGTTGGTCTCACGATGTTGCCCAGGCTGGTCTTGAACTGCTGGCCTCAAGCAAAACTCCCACCTCAGTCTCCTGAGTCATTGTAATTAAAGATGTGAGCCACCACACTTAGCCTCTTGATCACTCTTTTGAACCCATCATTGCAATACCTCCTGTCAAAGTTTATCTTTCCAAACTCTCAAGTACTCTGGCCTTCTTCATTAAACATCTCAGAAGCATTATGCTTCTAGGCTTCTAGACTCCATTTGATGTCTTGGTCAGCTTGGGCTGCCAAAACAAACACCAATAACTGGGTGTCTTACACAACAGAAATGTATTTTCTCACAGTTCTGAAGGCTGAAAACTCCAAGATCAAGGTGCTGGCCAGTTCTTTTTCTGGTAAGGACTTTCTTCCTGGTGTAGAGATGACTGCGTTTTTACTGTGTCCTCTCTTGGGCTTTCTTCAGTGCATGTATGTGGAGCGAGAGAGCGCTCTCTTTTCCTTCTCTTCTAAAGCCACCTTCTAAAGTGCTATTGAAGTAGGACCCTGACCGTTATGAGCTCACTTAACCCTAATTACCTCTTAAAAGCCCTATCTCTAAATGCAGTCACATGGGGGATGAAGGCTTCAACATATGAATTTGTTGTGGGAGACTCAGCTCGGTTCATAGGACACCACACTTGCTTTATTCTTTCTCAGTACTGGAGTTTCTGCTCACATATCACCTCCTCAAAGAGGATTTCCCTGACCACACCATTTACAGTATCTTTCTTTCTGTGATGTTGCTCTTTTCTGATTTTTAGTAGCGCATTGGGTTTAAACGCTTGGATTTTTGGAGCAGACTGCTTTGGTTTAAATCCAGACTCCATCATTTACAAACTTTGTGATCCTGACCAAGATAGTTGGTTACCAGTGCCTTGGTGTCCTCATCTGTAAAATGGGGATCATGAAAATACACTCATCTAAGTTAAAGAAGTTAAAATATGTAAAAAGCTAAGAATGTTGTCTGGTATAATTTATCAATAAGTGTTAGCTATTACTTTTTGATTCATATTTGTCTATTTTCCTCATTAGAAAAAAATAAAAACTCCAAGAAGATAAGAACTTCTGAAATACACAGTATCCCCAGTGCCTAGGCCGCTGCCTGATGTTCCATATATATTTGTTGAAAGAACAAAGGTATAAATGAGTGGTTTCTTGGAAGGTTTTAAAAAGTATGGTTTACAGTGTCAAATGCTTCAGACAGCTTGGCAGATAAGGACGTAAGCTGTTTGTCAATCAAAAGGTCATTGGTGATTTGAGCAGTAGTAATAGCCAGAATTTATTGAGCCACCTTGCTAAGTGTGCTAATCTACACAATGGCCCTACAAGGAAACCATTATTATCACCATTTTATAGATGGGGAGCATTTTTGCAGCTCTATGGGATAGAAGTAAGACTGAAAAGGATTGAGAGATGAACGGGAATTAAAGATGTACAGTCACCTCTATTATAACTGACAGCTTGTTTAAACATATTAACCTATAGGAGAAGAAATAAATTCAACTGGTCAGAGACATAATCTGTCAACCAATGTTATCAAAGAAACCAAGTATTATTGAGTCAAGGGGAGTGGAGTGAGAAAAATATAAAATAAATGAAGGTTCTCAACTTTATACATATTTTTTCTCCTGGGTCATTTTAAATGCTAATTTGGTAATGATCTTCATTTAATTTATTCTTCAGATACTCTGTGCTCGAAAATACGGAGATGATATATAAAAAAAAGTCATCATCGTTGTAAGAATCTTACTGAATAAGAAATATCTCTTTACAAATTAAACTGTTGAAGAGATTTCAACTGGGTTTGGAATCCAAATCAACTAAATCTCTGGCAGAATATTTTCAGGAAAAAAAAAGCAACCCTGGAACATTTGAGAATTACAGTTCTGTATCCCTGCAAAGATTTTTATGTTCTTCCATTGGTGAGTGAGGGGGCAAGAGGAGATTTTCTTGGTAGGCTTACAAAAACAAGCTTTGTAAGAGCGTCTGATGATTCTGAGTTACGTTTCTGGACTGGGATTTGAGTGTTTACACCGCTGTTTCTTGGGTAATTAAAAAGGTAGGTGCCTGTTTCAGAGAGTCTTCTCTCTTCTACCTTGCTTTATTTGGGTGGTATGACCTAGATTCTTCTGTATATTCATCCTGCCTGTCACTTTTTGGAATTGAGTAAGGCAGCAGCAGCAACATAAAGATGTAATAGTCACTTTGGATACAGAATATTTAAAAGTTTCGTCTTTTATTTTAAATGGGAGGCTCAAATTCCATTGTTTATTTTCAGGGCAGTGAAGGACCACGAGCAATTCTCCAATGGTGAAGATTGATCCGTCATGTAAAATAAGTACGTATTCATCAATGTGTACATTTCTTTATCTGTGTTAGTTTTCTTGAGCTATGTCCCTCCTCAGCTCAGTCTCCCTGCTTCTGTTTTTTATTAGCTCTTCATAGTTCTTTTTTCTTACGCCTTAGTCTTAACTCTTTGCTTGTCAATAAAGATGCCTGGGAGGGATTGTCAGGGGCCAATGAGTGGTTAGAAAATGCCGTTTGCTAAAATAAAAATGATAATTTCATGATGCATATCTCACTTGGAGTACTGAAAATTAAAACTGAAAAATAAAGCTAATCCCCAGTCTTTTTTTTTTTTAATTTAAAACTTCCATAATGCTAGGGTGACCTTTTCTGTTCTGTCCTGTGCTGATGTCACCATATGAATTTTAAGTTCTCCCCTACCCCTGTGGCTATGTTAGGTTGACAGTTAAGCCAGGACTCTGTCCTGAAGCACTGCACTGTTCTCAGCTCCAGGCAGCAAAGGGTTAACAGAGTCTCCAGCGCCTACCGAGTTGTAAAAGGAACTGCTGAAGCTGATCAATGACCACTGTTAAGACCTGGAAACCAATTATAAACCTGAAATTTGTGATGAACAAAGCCCTGAAACACTGGGATGAAAACTACTGAATTAGTCCAGTTCATTAAAATCATTAATAGTCATGAAATGAAAACCACCAGAGTCCAAAAAGGCTTAATGCTCTATCCATATTAATTAGATGGGAGCAAATCTGAACTGAAAAGCAGCACATGCTTTGTAGAATTAGCAATTGGTCTCTACAGACTACACCGATCTCTATTAAAATTCAGTTTAATTAAAATTGATCACGTTAAGAAACTGATGTGGTTAATTAACTGAATTCCTGGACTTCTTTTCATACGTTTCACAGACGCCTTGTACCCTGCGTTTGTGGGTGACACTTCATGTTGCACAGAGCAAATCCGATTGCAAAGGTTAACTCTCTGTGTTCCTGGAGAGGATACAGACCACAGAGGAGGGGTGTGTGGGGGGAGTCAGAGGAAACCCGGCTTTATGGAGAGTCTAACCCCAGGCTAAATTCAAGGAAACTCCTTTAGAAAATTTGTCCCATTCATGGTGGATAAATGAATGTGTATCAGTGACAAAGAGGTTCTCTCTCCCAGGCTGCCACCTCTGGAGGAGCTGAGAAATATTGCCAAAAAATAAGAGTCACCCTTATATCAAAAGGAGGACAGTCGGGAGTTGGGTAAGTGTCGCTAATTCTATACCAGGATTGCTGAAGGCATCTTAGTTTTACTGCCTACACACCTCCTTGTTCTGTTTGGCTCAGACGTCATTTTGTGTTTTTTCCATCTGCAGAATGGGATAATGACATTTCTAGATTTCACCAAGGCCTAAAATGACAGCAGTAGCCCCTCTGCCTTGCGGCTGCTCTGTGCTCCCGGCCAAGTCTACCCTCTTCCTAAGCCCACCAAGGCACACTGCTGCTAATGCAGCCTTCCCAAGACTGAAGCTTGTGGTGTCACCGACCTGCTCGGAAGCTCTGTAATGACTGTGCACTGTGTACAGGACAAATTCCAAACTCCACGGATTTAAATCCAGAGCCCTTCGTCATCTGGCCCAACATACTTTTACTTCCTTTGCCTTTTAGCTCCCTATGGCATGTACTTCTTTGTTTCAGCCACATTGGCCAATTTACAAATTTTGGGTTTCTTATTTGCTTGCCAACTTGTACTCCTTTTCCCTCGTAGAAACTTATTTCGACCCAGCCCATCCTTAAGAATTCCACTCAATCCCACCGCCCTAAAGTCCTTCTGTCATTAACTGACCACAAAAGATCTTTCCTTCCCCTGCCCTCTGGTAGTTGGTATGATCTCAACTGTCAATTGGCTCTTGTTCCCCAGAGTCCGAAATAATTACTCACATGTACTCATCAGCCCCTAAAGATTTTAAGTTCCTGTCAGGCAGAGGGCATATCTTATATTTTGCTGAATCTGAACATGCCCCCGACACAATGTGTGCTCCATAAATGTTGTTTACAACGAGGATAATAATTTATCCTTTTATAGTTTCTGGCAATTTTCCTCAGCAAGAAAGTTTCTTTGTTTCTAAGACAAAGTTTGAGCTTTGTCTTAGGATGAACTGGCAAAGGAATTTGAATGTGACGTGCTAATAGCAATAATAATGATAAATGATATTTATTAAACTCATGTGTCAAACACTGTGCATATGACCTATGTTTTACAAGGAAATCACCTTTTCCTTCTGTTTGTTGCCAGAGTTGCAAGTGCCTCTCAGCGTTTTCTTCACCTTTGGAATCTAGGATTGTGTCTTCCATTTCGTTTCTAATTCTTGTATATTTTTGTTGCCTTTTTTCTAACATAATTTGGCTTTCTGATTTTTGTGGTTGTTGTTGTTGTTCCTGCTGTTTTTCAGACATTTTCAAACAACAAGTTTGAATATACACATTGTTTGTTTTTATCTTCATTGACTCAAATTTAGCTTTTATTTAAAAATTCTCGTTTGCTATTTCTTGGCAGATTTCATTGTTTGTTTTTTTCTAATGCCTTAATAATTTAAAAGCTTTTAAATAAGTATTTAATTCCATTTTCCCCTTTTTCCCTGTTTTGTTCTTTCTTCTTTAAGGATAGAGTCATTAAGAACATACATTTTATCATAAACACAACTTTTATTGTGATGCTTAGATTTTTTATTAAGTATTTTTACTTTTGCTTCTTTCTATAAATCACTTATAATTTCAGATTTGATTTCTTTTTTGATCTAAGGTCTTTTATAAATTATTATTAGAAACTATTTTTAAAATGACTTATTCCTAATTTCATTATGTTTTGATTAGAGAGCATATCTTACATGGTTTCTTTGGTCAAGTATGTAATTAATTCTTATAAATATTCCACAGACATGTATACAATGTATTTTTTTTCTATTTGAAAGTTATAGAATTATATTCTTCAATTATTTTATGTATATCCTTATTTTTTGGTCTAATTCAACTGTCCAGTTCTGAAATAGTCATATTAAAGGGTACCACTATATTGTATTTTAATTAAACTCTACTTACATTTCTATGCATTTTGCTTTCTGTTCAGCTTCTATGTATTTTGATATACAAAGGTATACAACAATTATATCTTATTCTTCTTAAAATTGTTTAACCCAAATTCATTATCTGATTTTAATATTATCACTCTTTTTTTCTTATTGTTTGACTTTGCCTATTATCTCTTTGCTCATTCATTCACTCATAAATTTCATTTTATTTTGGGGATATTTTTCTTCAAAATACATTTGTATGTAGGCTCTTTTAAAGAAAATGTATGCTACTTCTTGTTATAGAAGGTTTTTTGAAAATATATGCTCTATCTTGTTATAAAACATGTTTGAGACAATTTACAAACTATGTAACCTCTCAAAAAATAAAAAAGCTAGCTGAGAAAATTAGTGCTAGTGGAAATATTAAAAAAAAAAAAAATTGGGGCAGGCGTAATGGTTCACAGCTGTAATCCCAGCACTTTGGGAGGCCAAGATGAGCAGATCACCTGAGGTCAGGAGTTGAAGACTAGCCTGACCAACATGGTGAAACCTTGTCTTTACTAAAAATAGAAAAAGTAGCTGGGTATAGTGGGTGACACCTTTAGTCCCAGCTACTCAGGAGGCTTAGGCACGAGAATCGCTTGAACTCAGGAGGTGGATGTTGCATTGAGCCGAGATTGCCACTGCACTCCAACCTCGGTGACAGAGCAAGACTCCATCTCAAAAAAAAAGAGAAAGTTCCAAGCCTAAATGTTTGCTCAACTCTAAAATCCAAATTTTATGGCACACATTTTATATTAATTTTTTTGCTAATTAATATTGTCTTTTTTTGAATTTTATTGTCCTTTGTATTTCAAAAGTCATTGCAAAACGAAAAACAAGATTGATTAATTAATGACTGGCTGCATCCATATGCCTCTCTTTTGTTCTTTATTGCTGCTGATTTATCAAGCAAACTATTCCAATCCCTGTACTCTCACCGCATCAATAAATTTAGAAGGGCCATTAACTGTATTTACTATTTCATTAGTGGTTAATTTCCCTTTCCTAAAATTCTGATCAAACTCATATTTTTCTATTATTATATGAAAACAAAATACAACTCTTCTCTTCCCAACCTCCCTCAAGATTTATTGTCTCACTGGTTTGTCTACTATTATTTATTCTTTCCCCCATCTCTATGGCTTTGACAACTCAGGTTTCGCTGAGATAGTTTAAAACTTTTGGTTTCAATCCATCATTAGATCTTCCTTTGAAATGTGGATCTTTGTTTTAAGAATACTTATATAGTTCACATATTATGTGTTCTCAGGCAATTTTTCCAGCTACATATTTTGCATGTTTTATTGTTTCTTCTCCTCTTCCACTTCTCCTATCTTAAAATCTCTGTTCTGACTTATTTGTTCTTTTCTCAAAAAGGGCTAAGAGAACTTAAATCTTTGAACTCTTTCTTATATACAAACATATTTCTAACCTCCTGGTGGTTGAGTGATTTTCAGTCCTTCCCTATCAATCTTCTGTAGATGTTATTCCATAGCCAGAATGGTTGTTTTCCTTTGTAAATCATTGTCATTTCCTTTCAAATAATACTTAAAATTTAAATAAGGCCTTTTACTCTCCATACTCAAGAGTATTTTTTCGCATAGAGAATTTAAATGTTGCCACCAATTTTTTCTCCTTCTAGATCTCATATTACTCATGTTTAGTTATCTTCCAAGTCTTCTACCTTGTCCTTCATGATTCCCATCTTTTTGTATTTTTTGCAATGTTTTAAAATACATATTCCACTTGATATTCTTGGATACTAATTAATTCTCTCATTCAATTTACCAACTAAACTTTTGTTTCAAAAATAGAATCTCCTAGGCATTTGCATTGCTTTTGTTGTATTGTTTTAGTAATTACCTGTCTCTTTTAACAGCTGTATTTAATTAAGAACCACCTTTTGCAGATGTTCTGAGTGTTCTTTCTCTAGCTGCTAGGATCCCTTACATGGATTATAGTTCCCCATTGCCTAGTCTACAGGGTCAGGCTGAGTTCTTGGGATACTCACTCTTGAGGGTGGTGACACACAGATTTATCTCTGTCTGTGTGGTGAGTTCAGTACCAGCTGACAGGTGGTAGTAAGTACCTCACTGAGGCTCTCAAGAAAGGGAGAAAAGGAAATCCCCTGAAATAGTTTTCTTGGAACCACTCTTCTTCCTAGAATGCCACAGGTTTCCAAAACCTATGTTATCTCCAAGATCATGGTACACTGATTTTTCCTCCACAGCTCCAGGCTGTGTCCAAAGCCAGAAGAGAAAGTCTGACCTCCACTTTCTATGTCTGGATCTACAGAGCCCAGAGTCATATTCTTACCCTACAAGTCCCTGCCTGCCTACCAGTCAGACTCAGGAGAGGAAGACTGCTGCTAGGATTTGAGATTAGAGAACAGCAGGGACACATTCAGGGTGCCATATTCCAGCATTACCCTGAATACTTTTTAAACATTTTAAAATGTGAAATATAACACTCATACAGAAATGTGCACAAATCATAAATATCAGTATAATAAATGATTATAAAATGAATACTTGTGTAATTACTACCAAAGTCAGGACATAGAATATTGGCAGCTACCCAGAAAACGCCTGTGTCTTCCTCATTTAACACAATACCTTCTTTGCCCTTCTAAAGGTAAATCACTATTCTGTCTTTTATAGTAATTAGTTTTCTTGCCTCTCTGAAAAGGTCTTACACTTACACATGTATGCTCAAATAAAGTAGTTTAGTTTTTACTTTCAAACTTTATATATATGGCATTATATAGGATATATTCTTTTGTGTTTTGCTCCTTTTTGAACTTCATATACATGGTATCATATATTATGTATTATTTTATATTTGCTTATAATATTTACTCTTCGGTCTATAGCTCATTCCTTTTTATTTGCTATCGAGTATTCCATTGAATGGATTTGCCACATAGCTTGGTGTACTCTCCCATCAGTGAACATTTGGGTTGTTTCTAATTCAATGTTATTTCAAAATATTGCTTCTGTAAACATATACAATGCATGCACTGATTCACATGTATACAAGTTTCTCTAGAACATATAAATAGGAGTAGAATTGATGTGATGGCAATAAGGCTGCATATTTTTATGTTATTAGAAAATGTCAAGCTGTTTCTAAAGATGTTGTATCAATTTATAACAACCAGTGATTTATTAGAGTTCATTAGCAGTTTATTAGTGTTCTCATTGTTTAATGTCCTTTACCAATCTGTTGAATATGTAATGTTATCTCTTTGGTTTTAAGTCGCATTTCCCAATTAGAAGTCAAGCATCATTTTTTATGTAAGAAAAAAGACAAACACAAAACAGTCATGTACAAGCTGAGTGTGAAAGTAATATAGCTGCACTCAGTGCTTGAAAGAGTGGTAATTCTCGTAACAATCTTGAGTCAGGTACTCTATTATCACCCCCATTTTATAGATGGGGAAGTTTGAGTTTTGATGAAGACATACAGCTAGTCAATAGCAAAGCTGAGATTTGAACCAGACTTGACTTTCTCAGCACTGAGTCCCCTATGCTTTAAGAAGCTAACTATAACAGCCATGTGGATAACAGTCTAGAGATAGGAGTTACTAATGGTAACGAGAGCAGGCAGGAGCCTGTAGTACAGTATTTGATGAAAATGTTCAGAGGGTGAGTGAGTCACACAGGTGTAGCTTTAAAGCTTGTTAGCTAAGCCCTTAGGGATAAAAAAGCAAAATGTCACATGAATTTAGATTTTGTCTTAATTATGCCATAAAGATTTGAGTACTCATGGCACCCAAATGAGAATTATTTTTAATTTTAAGACTCAAAGCTATTTAAAAAAAAAAAAAACTTAAATTTTTCCCTGACATAAAAGGGATATATTTTATCTCTGATATAAGGGATAAAAATCACCCTTAATCTCACTACCCAGAAATAACCACTATTAATATTTTATTTTATCCCTCAAGCAGTTTTGAGCCTGTAGAAATGTATTATAAATTTATTTGTTTAAATTGTATTTGTTTAAATACATTTAAAACGTATTTAAACACAGTTGAGATCAGACTGTATATGCTGTTTTATAACCTATTTGCCCTAAACAAAAGATTGAGAACAACTTTCTTGTCATTAAAATTTCTTTTGCATGTGATTTTTTAGGAGTAGTTCATTTTAAAATTGTGTCATAATTACTTTTTAAGTATTTCAGATACTACATGATGAGCATATTTACAGATAAATCTTTGCCACCGTTCTGATTATTATTTCCTATGTAACATTTGTAAAAGTGTGTGTGACTGTGGATCATAGGCCATAAACTCAGGTTTGCAAAATATATCTCACCTGTGTCGTTTCCTTAGATCAATTCAAATTTGATCCCAACTTCCCTTATGTCTTACTGGTGGGATATCAAGTTTTTCCTTAATTTTTTTTAAGAATCTGAGAAGCTTATATGGTACCAGGAATGTAGAGGACAGATGCAATCACTCTAAGCATCTTGTCAGTATGGACAACAGCAGTGGTCAAATCCCTGTTGTATCTCGAAGTCATGTAATTCTTGGCTTCCATGCCACTTGTGGGACAGGAAGACTTTTCAAGCCTGAGAAACTCAGTGCCCATCATCCAATCTCTCCAGGGCCACAGCACAACTAGTTCTCTCTGAGTTGCTGCCACCACCGTGAGTGCTGCGAAGACGAGGACTTGGGTCAGTGACTGCAGCCTCCCTTCCCAGTCTGGGAGAGAAAAGTCCTGTTTCAACCTTTGCATGTTCTCCAGGAGCCCTTTTCTCTCCATTTCTCTCTGGGATGATTTTAGGCTTTTATATGAGATAGGACACATTCTTGACTTTAAGCAACTTCAGCTTTCCAATGTCTAACAAACTTTTCTTGGGACAAAGGAATCTTAAGGTTTTGCCACCTTCTTGAAAATGAGGAGGAGAAAATGTATAAGAATACCACCGGTCAAATTGCCTGTGATCCTCTTCTTTATGTGTTTCTAATATGTCCTCTTGTGATGTCTAAAACACTTGCCAAGGGGATTTCTGTCTAGTGGAATAGATAGAAGCTAAAAAGGTGGAAGATGTCATATAAACGGCATGGATGGAGTCTAATGAAATTTTAAAAACTCAAGGCATCAGCTCACAGAGGAGAAAAATAAAACTTGAGAATGGGTAAATATTAGACATTTCAAGCAGAGAACAGAGGGATGAACAAAGTGGGAAATGGGAAGTGTGTTTAAAACCTTACTACTCAAGGTGTGGCCGATGGACCAGCAGCACCAGCGTGACCTAGCACGCTGATAGAAATGCAGACTCTCAAGACTTGCTCCAGACTGACTGAATCAGAATCTTCATTGTGACAGAACTGCAGTGATTTATAAGCAATTACGGTTTGAGCAGCTCAGTTTTATAGTAGTGGTTTTCAAACTGTGATTCCCAGATCAGCAGGATTGCCTTCCCCTCTGAACCTGAAGACTTCTTGAGCCCAGGAGTTTGAGAATGGCCTGGGCAACATAGCAAGATCCCATCTCTACAAAACAAATTTTAAAAATAGCCAGGCATTACCATGCATATATGTGTAGTCCCACCTACTCTGGAGGCTGAGGCAGGAGAATATCTTGAGCCCAGCTGCAGTGAGGTGTGATCATGCCACTGCACTCCAGCGTGGATAGCAGAGTTTGACCCTGTGTTTTATTAAAAAGAAAATGAAATGCAAATTCTTGAGCCCTATCTCAGACCGACTGAATGAATATCTCTGGAGAGAAAGCCCAGCAATGTTTTTTAACAAGTCTTACAAAGTGATTCTGACACATGTACAAAGTTGACAACCACCACTCCAGAGCAGGGTTGAAAAAAGCTTTATGGAAAAGGATCAGATACTAAATACTTTAAGTGGGCTTTGTGGGCAATAAGGTCTCTGTCATAACTTCTCAACTCTGCCAATGTAGCAAGAAAATACCAATAGGCAATCTGTAAAATAATGAGCATGGCTCTACTCCATTCAAACTTTATTTATAAAACACTAGAGGACTGGATTTGGTTCGTGGGTCATATTTGCAAACTCTTTTGCTAGAGCACAGATTTTCAAACTTACATGTGCATTAGAATCACTTGGGGAGCTTCATAAATCTTGATACCCAGACTGTATCCCACATCAATTAACCAGCATCTCTATGGTTGGCTGAGGGATAAATATTTTTTAAAACTCTCCAAGTGTTTTACACTCTCTCTGGAATGCACAGAAAGGGATGAGGCCAGACGCTACAGAACAGAATAGATGGCCTGAGAAAGAGGGGTTGAGAGGTTCAAGGGAGATTCAGTAGGAAGGGCCGCTAGAAGCCTGAAGGTAGAGGCCTTTCAAATTGGGATATTCCCCAAGCATCATGGGATTTGAATATCCGTACAGGTCAGGGCACACATTTTCATTTTTTTCTTAACCACATGTTACTGCATTTAAACCACAATATTAAAAATGAGAAACGTCTGAACAAGGAATAGGCCAAATGGCTTTTAATTCCCCAACAGCAAAACCCTGTTAATACCTTGCCCTGTGTCAGCAAAATAATTGTGGTTCAAGTGAATATAAAACACTTCTATTCAATCTTCTCCCTCCTCCCTAAGGCAAATGCTTTCTTATCATGGAGAAACAGTACTCCTCAAACTGTCAGACTGCATCAGGGGAGTTGAACAAGAATTATAAAGCCAGGCTAAATCAAGGCATCAGCTGGGAGGGCAAAATTCTCCTGCAGGTGCATTTTCCTTAGCCCCTTTCCTAACCAGAGTCTTCACTAATGATACTGTGGAAATGCTCTGAGAGACTTTTGCAAGAAGACGAATTAAAATGTTTTGATTGCAAGTAGCAGAAGCAGTCACTGGCTAACTCAAGTGAAAACAAAACAGTTAACTGAAAAGATCTGTGGTGGCCCAGAGAATGGAAGGACAGGCTAAAGAACTGGTCTTGGGAAGGACAGAACCATAGAGGATCTGAGCCTTTTGATAAGAGCTGTGCAAGGTCTCTTCATGGGGCTGCCTTCTCTGTGGGAACTTTGCCTGCTTTCTGCTCTAGAGTCCCACCATCCCAGGTGCCAGTGTCCAAGAAGAGAACATCTGATTGACCAAGCATGGGCCCCAAGACCTTCATGAACAGTCCCACCTTGATTGATGATTCCTCAAGGTCTACCTTGAATTTTATTGCCGCAAGAAGGAAGAACAGATGCAAGGAAGGCAAAAGTAGCAGACGCCCATTACAGAAAAATAATAATAATCAGTATTTTTTGAACATTGCATCTAGAGATTCAAAGAGGATTTGTCATATATTGATCATGGGACTGGGCACACAATCTCTTACAATCCTCAAGGGAGAATGCTTATCGAGTCATAGGCATGGGGGCAGGAAAAACTTAAAAATACAACCCCCTCTTTTACGTGGGAGAAAACGGAGGATGACTGAATGACTTTCCCAAGCCTCTTTCTATTCATAATTAGTGTTTTAGTATATGTGCTGCCAAAGCGAGCACTCATATTTAATGTTATTCATGAAAAGTGTACGATCAGATAAGGGTCCAAGCTGGACCCTTCCTCTAGAGTATTCTGCCTGTGGTTGTGAAAGTGAATGTTTTTCAATTTCCCTGAAGACCCTGTGCATGAGTCATGGTTGCTCTTTTAAAGAGGAAAAATAACAGTATCTCACATTTGTCCAGGGGTTCTTATTTTAAAAGCACCAGTGGCCGGGTGTGGTGGCTCACACCTGGAATCCCAGCACTTTGGGAGGCCAACGCAAGCAGATCACCTGAGGCCAGGAGTTTGAGACCAGCCAACATATAGTGAAACCCCGTCTCTCCTAAAAAAAAAAAATACAAAAATCAGCTGGGCGTAGTGGCACGTGACTGTAGTCCCAGCTACTTGGGAAGCTGAGGCAGAAGGAGAATTGTTTAACCCTGGGAAGTGGAGGGTGCCCCGAGCCGAGATCGTGCGACTGCACTACTGCATTCCAGCCTGGGCAACGGAGACTCCATCTCTCAAAAACTAAAAATAAAATAAGAATAAAAAGCACCACTTCCTAGGCCCCATATTCCAGAGATTCTGATTCAGTAGGTCTGGGTAAAGACCTAGGAAGCTGCTTTTTCACACAAGTACCTACATACCGTTTATCTGTACAATGCATTTTAAACAACAGTGTGGTTCCACACACAAGTGTTTGCAGAGACCAGAAAGGTCATGTGAGTAATGCCAGGAGAGGATAAGACAACGAAAAGAGGTGAGGATAGTGAGTTGGGAAATACACGTCCTGCCTAATAGTACTTGGACTCCATCTGTTTTCAAGCACCCTGCAGTCTAAAGAAAACCTTATTGCAGGACGTTTTGCTGTCATAGATTCTATAGGTTGTGAGTGCTGTTAGTGCTTTCACATGAATTTTATCACTCAATGAACTTCTAAGATGGGAAAAAAAATAATTATTACGAACATGTTTTCATGAATAAAAAGTAAGGAGGGATGTTTAGAGGAGCTCCCCCAAGGCTTCATGGCATCTGCCAAATTTGAACACAAATCTAATTTCTAAACCAAGGTACTTTGCAATACACCCAAGTAACGCACCCCTCTTTATTTTTTTTAACTCCTCTCTGTCATGTGGTCTGCATAAACAACATTCCTTTTAAATGTGATTATGTCTGTTCAATCATAAATAGGGCAGAAAAAAACAAAGCCTAGCTGTAATTTTTTAAATATGTGAAAAGCGTGCAAAACCAGCAGAATCTTCAGAATTTCAAATTGTGATACAAAGCCTGGCATGTCATTATGCAAAATTACCAAAAGCCTCTTGAAAATTGACCCAGTTTGCATAGTTTTCTCCATTTTATCCAATAAAGTTAAAATATATTATTCTCATATTACAGTTGGATGATTTAGAAACACAAAATATATTTGGCACAGATTCACAGTTCCTTAGTAAAACAAAAGACAAAGTCCCCGCAATCGTTAGAAAGTTAATTATTTACCTTGGCCAAAGACTCTGACTGTTGCCATGACACAGATTAAAACAGCACTTTTCAAATAAGGTGGTTATTTCATGTCAAGGTTTGAAAGTGCTGGGCTGAGTCCCTCTTTCAGTAATTGGAAATTCTGGACCTATCTTACTCAACACTTCAAACCCTTGTAGTATTTCTATATGATGTTGGAGTTTGAAAACAGAATTAGGACTAGGTTAGGGGTTAACTGTGTAACATCAGTCTTTCACAAAACAAAGCTTGGTTCAGGGAACATGCCTTGATCTATCTTAACCTAAAATTTGTGTGATAATGAACCAAGTTATAACAAGGTTTTACAGTACATGGAAGACCTTTTGTGGACGTTAGAACTGCTCAAAGGAGGAGAGAGAAATACAGCCCCTTCTGGTTATAAGGGAACATACTTATGGTTTTAATTGGGTAAAAATGAGGTTACAGACTTAAAAAATTACATTAAAGTAAGGAAAATCTTATAACAAAGGAGACAGAAACTAAGTTATTGTCCACAATATGTAAAGAGTGCTTAAAAATCAATAAAAATTAAAAACCAACTACAAAGATGGTAAAAGGATTTTGACAATTTATGAAAGAAGAAATCAAATGCCCAATAAATGCATGAGGCACTTAAAAAATCTTACTTTTACTAAGGATGAAACAAATGCACATTAAAACAGAAATAAAACAAAAATTGTCATCTATTGAATTGATAAATGTTTTTAAAATAACACTTAAAAGTGGAAAATGTGCCATGAAACAAGGATTCTGAAATAATGCATGTGGAAGTGAAATTTCCTACAATAATTCTGAAAAGCAATTTGGCATGTTATATCAAAATGGTAAATGTTTCCTTACCTGAATGAACATTATTGAAAGTAAAATGTTACAAGTGCAGTCCAATATCAGTTTCTAATAATGTATATTTATTATACTTTTATTGTAATATTTCTATAATAGAAAATTGGATGATGCTCAAATGTTCAATAAGAGGATTGGTTAAATAGTCCAGAGCTATTTGGAGACAGGGAAAAGCCAAAATGTGTTTTCAACTCTTTCACACCAACTAAGCAATTCTGATACCAGATGTGTATATGTGGGGGGAATCTCTCCACACAACAACCAGTTCTCCAGCAGACACCATCTGGGCGTCCTCTAATTCAAGTCAATTCTGATGCTATCTACTTGGTGTTAGCATCAGATACCACAGTCTGAGGGCTCGATTCTACCAGTCTGTCCCCGCTTTAGATGTCCATTGCAGGTGGTAGTTGTCACCTCTGCTTCTGACAGACTGGCTATGAATTCAAGGTTCTCACAAACCCCTTCTTGGGTTTGATTAATTTGCTACAGGACCTCACAGAACCCAGGGAAACACTTTCCTTATGTTGACCTATTTGTTATAAAGGATAGAACAGCCAGATGGAAGAGAGGCACAGGAAAAAGCATGTGAGAAGGAGCATGAAGCTTCCAGTCATCTACAGAATACCACCCTCCAGTCGCCTACACATATGCAGCTATCTGAAAGCTCCTGGTCTTAGTCCTTTGGGGTTTTGTGAAGGCTTCATTACTAGGCATAACTGATTATGTCACGGGCCATTGGTGATCCTCCAAACTTCAGCCCCTTTCTCCTCTTCAGAGGTTGGAGGTTGAGGTTAAGGCTGAAAATCCCTACTCTCGAATCATCTCTTGGTCTTCTCAGTAACAAGCCCCCAACCTGAAGCTATCTAGGGGACCCCAACCACCAGTCTTCTTATTAGCATATAAAAGACACTCACCACTCCAGAGATTCCAACCATTTTAGGAGCTGCACATCAGGAAACAGGAACAAAGACCAAATATATATTTTACAGTATCACAAGGACATATCCATGTGATGAAATATCATGCATTTATTTCAAACATCAGCTTGTAAAGAATATTTAGCTTTTTGGAAAATTTTTAATGCATGAAAAAGGAAAAATACAAAATGTAATCTATAGAATAATCTTACTTTTGTTTAAAATATACATTCTGTATTAGTTCACTTGGGCTGCCATAAGAGGATATTAGAGACTGGTGGATTAAACAATAGACATTTATTTTACAGTTCTGGAGGTTAGAAGTCCAAGCTCAAGGTGCCAGCCACAGTGGTCTTTGGTGAGGCCTCACTTCCTGGTTTGCAGATGGCCATGTGTCTTGTGTCCTCACGTGACCTTTTCTCTGTGTAGGCACACACTCCATGTTTCTTCTTCATATAAGGACATTAGTCCTATTGGATTAGGGTCCCATCCTTATGACCTCATTTAGCTTCAACTACCTCCTTGTTAAATCAAGTATAGCCTGAAGCTGGCTCCTTACATATTTTAAGTTCGGCATAAAGGTTTTCTTGTATGTCATGAACTATATATAATAAGTGGAGGTGTAAACAAACCATAGCCTACACTTGCGCCAATCACTGAGTTTGGGCCAATCAAATGTAGCCAACTGTCGGAATCATGTTGAAATAAAGCAAAAGCTGAACTGTAACCTATCCAGCTGTTTCTGCACCTCATTTCCATTTTCTGCATGTCACTTTCCTTTGCCTGTCCATAAATCTTCTTCCACCCCATGGCTGCGCTGGAGTCTCTGAGCCAGCTGTGGCTCAGAAGGCTGCCTGATTTGTGAATCATTCATTGCTCAGTTAAACTCTTTTAAATTTAATTTGGCTGAAGTTTTTTCTTTTATCATCCTTAAAGGCTCTAACTCCAAATATAGTCACACTGGGGTTGGGACTTCAATTTGGGGGCACACAATTCAGTCCACAACATGTTTCATATTCATAAAGGAAAGGTTAGAGGCCAGCCATGGTGGCTCACATCTATAATCCTAACACCTTGGGAGGTTGAGGTGGGCAGATTGCTCGAGCTCAAGAGTTAGAGACTAGCTTGGGCAACGTGGTGAAACTGCATCTCTATGAAAAATACAAAAAATTAGTTGAGTGTGGTGGCATGTGCCTGTAGTCCCAACTACTGGGGAAGCTGAGGTAGGAAGAGGCAGAGGTTGTGGTGAGCCGAGATTGTGCCACTGCACTCCAACTTAGAAAGAAAGAAAGAAAGAGAGAAAGAGAGAGGGGGAGAAAAGGAGGAAAGAAAGAGAGAGGGAGAAGAGGAAATAAAGAGAGAGAGGGAAGGAGAAAAAGAGGAAAGAAAGAGAGAGAGGGAGAAAAAGAAAGAAAGAGAGAGAGAAAGAAAAAAGAAAGGCAACAGAGTCTTAATATTGATTACCCTGAACCTGAGTAATAGAAATATACACCTTTTAACTTTATGGTTTTTCGTGTCCTCTTCTCTCTCCCTTCCTAGTTTTTTGTTTTGTTTTATTTTCATAATCATCATGTATTATAACAGGGGGGAAAGGGTAAACAAATGGGGGAAATGAGTCAGCACTCAGTTTCATAGATGTGGGGAAAAATCATGAAAATTAAAATCATAAAACTGGAATTTGAGTTACATTATTTTGGTTAAAAAGGGTATGTAATCTTATGCTTCAGTTTCCAGAAGTGCAACAAAGGGATGAAAGAATATTCATCTCATGAAATCACTGTGAGAAATAAACTAGATGATATATATGAAAATTATTTTGCAACCTGAACACTAGTTTTAGTTTCATTTCTAAAACTTAATTCATTTTAAAGACGTTTGGAGACCATTTCCTCTGAGCATAAATGCCTGCTACCTGGGATGGGGATCTATATTCATATCTATAGTTATATCAATTTCTATACCATCTAGATCTGTATCTAAGTCTAAGCTTTGATTTCCGAGAGTTTGCAGCTCACTAGAAGTAGAGAATAACAATTAGGACCATGTTAAGGAAAAGAGATAGGGCTGGCAGGGTGGCAATACGAAATCAAGGGGATGAGGAGAGGCAGAGAAGGGAAAATGTGAAATAAAAAGCCAGCCAACTCGTTATATAAAATATGAGCAGAACCTCAGACATGTATTGCATAATGGTCACATGCTAATTTTATGTTCATTTGTTAGCCTCTTTGCTTTTCCAGACCAAGTCTTCCCTTTCTGACAGGGCCATCAAGTACAAAGACATGACTTGTTAACATCAGAGATGAGTACACGACCGACTGACCAATCAGAAAACCTCATCCCCTGGGAGATGGTAATTGGTTCAGAGGTGATCAAGTGACACTAGCAGGGCTAGAGACTTTTTGCAGCACTTTTAAACAAGAGTTCACCTTAACCTCTCCTTCTGAAATCATAAAAATTAAAAATATAATGAATGAATGATCATGCAAACTAGGACATTTTTGAGAGTGAAAGAGGTTGCTATCCATATACATGTTGCCATGATAGATGTAAACTGGACCTATCCTGGACAAACTGTGATATGTGGTCACCCTAATTAAGGACTGTGCAAATCCAGAACTACTCAGAACTATCATGTAGAGAGTACATGCCTGCAAGTGACACCAGGAGAAAGCAATGGAAGAGAGCCAGAGAAAGAGTGTCAGTGACTTGTTTGTACACAATGTCTGATACGGCCCACTTACGGAATTTTCCATTTACAAGAGGCAACACATTTCACTTTTGCTTAAGAAGGATCCTGCAGAAAGTGAAGAAGAGCAGGAAGGGAGAAGGCATTTGAATGAAGACTGATGTTTTCTTCTTTGGCCTGAGGATTTAGGACACATTCACTGCCTGATCACTGTGGCCCAGAAGCCACAGCCACTGCTGAGAGATAGAGGCCCCATGTTCCCTGTACACATTTTCCCCCAACCCTCTCTGAGGCTCCTATGTTCACTGAAACAGGCCTGGTCCTCAAAAGGATAACTTTCTACCATATAAAAGAGAGTTTTTTTTCATTTTGAGAAAGACATCACTTCTGATTTTCCTACCTTTGACATGGACTAGACTAATTAACAAATTCTAGAGGGACAGACACTTCCAAACATCTCTTGGTGTTCTGGCTTCACAAAGGTTAGGAAAGCTGTTATGGAAAGGATGGAGCCTTTCTCCTCTTCCTGGGAAAGTCTGAAGAAGAAAGGGGCTACTGAGAAGTCTAGTAGATTCAGCAGCTAATAAACACTGTGTTTAAATAGGCATCTTTTGTTAACCTGAGGCAGGGATGGTGTGTTAGGCCATTCTTTCTTGCTATGGAGAAATATCTGAGACTGGGTAATTTATAAAGAAAAAAGGTTTGATTGGCTCACGGTTCTGCAGGGTGCACAGGAAGCATAATGATATCTGCTTCTGGGGAGGCCTCTGGAAGCTTCCAATGATGGTGGAAGGCGAAGAGGGAGCTTATACATCACATGGCAAAAGCAAGAGGAAGAGAGAGGTGGGGAGGTGCCACACACTTTTAAAAGACCAGATCTCATGAAAACACACTCACTATTGTGAGGACAGCACCAAGGGGATGGTGTTAAAGTATTCATGAGAAATCCTCCCCCATGATCCAGTCACCTCCCACCAGGCCCCACCTCCAACACTGGGGATTACATTTCTACATGAGATTTGGGTGGAAACACAACCAAACTATATCAGGTGGGTAGGTGGGTGAGGGGGTTGGCCATCTTTTCAGATCTAAAGAAAGTCAGCAAATCTCCCAAGAAAAAAACTCACATGACTGGCTGTTATATCTTGCAGCCCAGCTCAGGGAGTTCTTAAACTCATAAGGATCTATGAGCTCCCAGATTTATGGGCCTTGAAATAGACTTTGTAAGTACACAAAACCAAAGTTCTTTATTCGAGTTGACACATTTATTTTCTTCATTCATTCTTCCTTTTGTGATCTTTTATTTTCTTATTTCTCTTTATTTATATTGAATACTTACCTCTCTTTCACTTTCCTCCCTCTACAAACATCATCTATTCTTTCTCTTTAAGACTTTCTTTTTGGAAATAATTTCAGCTACATGAAAGGATTCAAAGACAAAGTACAAATAATTATAAACCCTCCACTGAGCTTCCACTAACCTTTTCCCACATTTGCTTTATGCTCTCTCTCTCTCTCTTGCTATCAAACTTTCTTACTCTCTCTCTCTCAAATGCTGTCTCCTTCTCCACAAATATAAATTTATTTTCTGAACTGTTTGGAAATAAGTTGTAGACAAGATGCCCCGTAACCCCTAAATATTTAATAATAAAAATAAAGATATTTTCTTTCACAACCACAGTAACATTCTTACAATCCAAAAATTGGCATTGAAACACTATTATCTAATTTGCAGAGCAAATGTACAGCAAATTTCATTTTTCTCAACCAGGATCGAATCCCAAATCACACCTTGTATTTAGTTTTCCTGTTTCTTTAGATTCCCATAATCTGGAATATTTCCTCCATTTTTCCTTGTCTTTAATGATCTTGACGTTTCTGAAGGGTGCCAGCCAATTACTTTGTAGAATATTCCTCGGTTAGGGTTTATCCTTCAGTATGGGCTTCCTCATGATCAGACTCCAGTAACACATTTTAGGCAGGAACAACACGAAAGTGATGTTGTGTCTTCAATGCATTATATCAGTAGTCATGTAATGTCTATTTGTCCTGTTCCTTGTAAGTCAGCTCTGACATCTTCCTTAATGCTATGTCTGCCAGATTCTCCACTGTAAAGCTACCATTTTCCCTTTGTAATTTACAAGTGTCTTATGGGGACATTGAGGGTATTTAAGTATCCTGTTTCTCATCAAACGTTTACCCACTTTGTAGCCAGTATATTCATTCTTACTTGAATCAATTATTACTACCATGTTGGCCAACTGATGTTTTTTCTAATTCCATCATTAATTCTTAATTGATTAGTTGATATTCTATTATTAAAAAGAGCATCTGCTTCTTCTCTATTTATATATTAACTTACATCAGCATTGATTCATGGATTCATATTCTATTCAATAGTATTTAATAGGTTCTAATCTGTAATCATAATTTTGACATTCATATGGTCTCGATTTCTCTCCCTTTTCATATTTTTCATTTTCCTGCTTCCCTTGTCCCCTTGGTTTCCTATTCCCAGCCTCCCAGCCCCATCTCTTTTCCTTGTCCTGGTCCTAAGCTCATCGTTTTCCTTTATTCACTAGATGGTCCAAAATGCACGCAGTTTCTCTTCCAGCACAGCCTTTCCTCATTTCCTGGGACTGCATCTGCCACTGGAGCAAATCTGCTACTTTCTAAAGGTGATCTAATCGTAAAGATGCCAACTGCAGTTAAGTGTCTCAGTATTTCCAAGGGTTTATAACTCGGCTATAAAAATTCACTTTAGGCTACAGCTTGACATATAATTTTTCAGCCCGGGAGTGAATTTCTTTAACCATTTCCCTTTAATTCAACACTACTTGATTCAATGTATCTTTCATCCTCTAATAATATATGTTCATGAGTTGTTACTGCATCAATACAAATCATGTCTCTTGCTAAAGTAATTACTGAGGGTAAATATGAAAAAAGTTAGAACTCCACTGATTCAGAGTTTATGAAAAGAAAACAGTATTGATCTTCTATGTCACCCTCTCTTCTATTCCTCCTTCTACTGGCAAATCTTCAATCTGTAAATCCAGAAAGTTTTCTTATGTTCAAAATAAATATATTATGGCATTTGTAGGATCCTGACTTCTTTGCAGGGGTTTTGTGTCTAATTTTTGTTTCACAATCTGAGTTCAAATTAAGGGACATCATTTGACTAAAGGATTGGCTGGGTATTCTATATTTTGATAACCAGAATTTGTAGAACTGAAATATTTAGAAATATTAGTTGCAGGAGACTGGGCAACTAGCTGTGCGGCTATAGACAAATTGTAGGAAGGGAAACATGACATGATAGAGAAAGAGTTGAATTTGAAAGCAGGAGATTTGTATTCCAGGTCTGTCCCCATCCAGCCACTGACAGTTTGAGTCCCGTCACCTCAGCTTTCCTCTGACTCATTTTCCTTATCTGTAAAATAAACAGTTTTGGACATAATGACCCTTCTAACTCTAATGCAGCTCTATAATCCTTCAGCTCCATGAAAACAATTGCTCCTCTATTTCATTTTAATATGACAAAGCAACTCTAACCTGGGATTGGGAATAGTGAATAGAATAGGACTGGAGTCGTTGCTGTCAGAACAACGACTGTCAAGTCAGGAAAGGAAAAAAAAAAAAAGGAAAACAACTAGAAAAATTCAGTGGGAAAAGTTTGCTGATTTGCCTAGTTGTTTGTTTAAACTCTTTTAATTCATTTGATCAAAGTGGTCTCCCGTGTATATCCAGTCTCAGAGGGTGGCAGATGTAGAACATCTTTGAAATTGACTGTACATACCTTTCTCTCTTTCTAGTCCTTTATTATCATATGTATAGAAGGAAGGATGCTTTCCTGGATAGAGGGAAAGTATTTAGGAATCTTAAATACAGAATCAACCATTGAACCTAGTTGAGTGCCTTAGACTTAACGAGCACTACAAAGGTAGCTATTGAAGAGAATTACATTGAATCTATATAGAGCCCTTCTAGTTGCTTTGACAGTTTCTTTGTGTTTCTGTTAATTACTTCTCTTTGTTGTTCTATGTCTTTAAACAAAAGGTAGTTTCAAGCATTATTACTGTTCTTATCCTCTTATTCTGCGTTCTCTCCCTAAATGATTTTGACCTGTTTTCTGGTTACACTTAGCTTCTGAGTGCTAATGACCCCCAGATCTTTATTTCTGGGTTTGACCTGTCTTCTGATACACAGATTTGCATTTCTAAGTAAGATGTTCAACAAGAGATCCATCAGTATCCTAAGTTCTACATGATATAAATGGAAATATTTGTTCTCACCAAGAAATAGGTGAGATTAGGCAATAACTTGTATTATGGTTAATATTCATATTCCTTTTGTTCCTGGCATGTTGTCTAGAAATGGTGGTGTCATCTTCAACTTCTTTCTTTACGTTATGTACTTTTTCTCATCTCTGAAGCTAATCAGACTGTGTATGCTAGTCAAGTTGGTCTCCATTTCAAGTTTCCTGTATTTAAATTCTGGCCTTGACAAGAAATAAAGGAACCCAAGCCAGTCATTCTACAATCTTAAATGTTGCTTTCTTTCTTCATTGGGTTGCAGGGAGGATTAAATTGGATCATGCAAGTAAAGTGCCTAGCACAACTCCTGGCACATAGCCGTAAATGCTGCTGTTGACTTTGCTTTTATTACGTTCTCATTTTTCCCCTGCAATCTTTTGACATCCCTGTGTTACCTTCTTTTAGCATGTATATCAATCTGCCTTGTGGTATCCTTAGGTACTCATATGTTGATTTTATCCAGGAAACTGTAAGCTCCTGGAAGCAGCCAGTTCAGCTGGGCCCTCTGCAATCAGCCATCAGATGACCAGACAGTAAGATAACTCATGAAGGATTATGTATTAAGGGCTGAGCCTGAAAATGGCGAGCTTCTCCTCAGCCGTATCAATGACCTACATTGCAATGACCAGAATTAATCACAAGGCCCCATTGTGGAGAGGGAGGGTAAGGACTTGCTATCTTCCCATGTGCTCAAGAGGGTAACAAAACAGTGTGGAGAGCATGTAACAGTGTCTCTGCCCCACAAAATGTGTGAATGGGGGAGAGGTATACAAAAAATGCAAGACAAAACAAAGACAGTGCAATTTCATTTCCCCCAGATGCCTGAAGTTCCTTTACCGTAATGTTTTCTAAACTTTGGTCATTCTAGCATCACATAAGAAGTTTTGCTGTGATGCTATGTGTCCTTTTTTTTTCCTTTACATGGACTTCCTTCATTAAACGTTTTTTTGTTGTTGTTGTTTTGTTTTTGTTTTGCTCAGGCTAGAGTGCAGGGGTGCAACCTCAGCTCACTGCAACCTCCGTCTTCCGGGTTCAAGTGATTCTCCTGACTCAGCCTCCTGAGTAGCTGGAATTACAGGTGCGTGCCACCAGGCCCAGCTAATTTTTGTATTGTTAGTAGAGACTATGTTGATGGCGCTATGTTGATCAGGCTGGTCTCGAACTCCTGATCAAGATGATCCAACTGCCTTGGCCTCCCAAAGTACTGGGATTACAGGCATGAGCCACCGTGCTTGGCCATTTATTTCTAAAAATAGATTTTTTTCATCACAGCTATAAATAGAAAACGAGTATTTTTCTAATCTACGTGAAAATAAATCATGAGTACTAAAACAAATTCATCCATTGCTCACCTAAAACATTTTGCATAGCACTCACAGGATTCCACATTTTGAGAAACATTGCCTTACTGCATTACACACACACACACACACATACACACTTTTGAAGTGAATATTTACTGTTGGGCAGATATGTTGAGGAAATGTAGAACAAAAAAGAAATTGCCAGGCTTTTTCCTCGAAAAGTGTTTTCCTTTACCCCTTTTTTCTCTCTTTCCTTCTTTCTTCCTTTCCATCTTCCTTCCTTTTTTTCTTACTTCTCTCTCTCTCCCTCTCTCTCTCTCTCTCTGTCTCTTTCTCTCTCTCTCTCCATCTTCCCCTCTGTCTGTTACATTTTGAAGAGGATGAGAGAGGGCAAGATCTTGGAAGAAATGTGTCTTTTATTAGTTCCCCACAGTACTTTTCTTGAGACATGCTGAATTCTGGTCATGAAGGTGACAGACATCCTAGCAGAATGAAAAAGTCCTGTCCAATCAAATGAGCTGTGAAGCTCTAGGGTGACCCCACTCCCCTCTTTCCCACTCCCACTCCCATCTTCACTTCCTGAGTGAGCCCCACCTCAGCATGCCAGACTTCTTACCACCACTTGCAACTCCACTCTTCAGAATAAACAGCATGGCAAACTGTGCAGTCTTTCAAGGTGAATGTTAGCAGTAGCAGAACCAGTTGGGGCCTTTGGGTGCAGGTCAGGTTAGCCTTGTCAGACTTGGCCACAAGGCTGAACCTCTGGAGTTGTTATTTTTACCTGTCCTCAATTATGCTGAAATGAGGAAAGCCTTCCAGCAAGGTCTGGGGATTCAAGACAGGAATCAAAATGGTCCGATAGGAGTGCCTGAGAAAACAGTTCATTTTCTTACCGATGGAGTTTTACATCTAACCAGTAAATTTTATCGCAACCCTCTAACTCTAGTAAAATACAGCAAAGTGCAATAAATTTCACTTTATGGGTTTTATAGTTTAAAAACAGCCTCAGGCAGTCTGGTTACTGAGGGAACCTGGTTGGAGCAGTCTCCAAGGGCTGGTTTCTATATGCAAGGATCACTGGAGATGACCCCATACAGGTTAGTGACCAGTCGTTCAGGTATGGTGTTACCTCCCGCTTGAACACCACTGAAGGTATGATATAAGTTCTGTGTCTACACCTGCAAAGCTGGCTTTAAACAGTGAAAAAAAAAAAAAAACAATTAAAGTAGTAACACAAAGCACCTAACTTCCCTGGACAAGAATAAATGAACTTCATTAAAGACAGGAATTTAGTCACTGACTTATTACAAGATAGCTGACTGCTTCATAAGGTCCCTTGGCCATTTATTGTTTTTTTGTTTTTATTTTTTATTTTATTTTTTTTTTCAAGTGGTTTTGAACTTGGAGTAAATCAGACAACATTCCTTAAGGAAAACTCTTCCAACTGTATCTCAACGAAAATATTTTCATAATTTTCCCTGAGGTAGGCTTTTCTTTTTCAATCAGGCTTTAATTGACAATTTTCCTTACCTTAATAAGTTATTAAGACTTGAGAAGTTCCCTAATTCTAACAAGGCCTGGTCACAAGAGCAATTTGGATCACATGGGACCTCCTCCTACCCAGAATTCAACCAGCAAACTCTGATCCTATAGTTTCTTTATTTTTGTTATTTTTTAATCAACTAGGATTCATGTTGAGTCCTTGTAATGGATCCACTGCCTTTTGCCTTTGTGTAATGATAAGACTCACTGGCATTTACTATTTGGCAGCCATGGTTGGAAGCACTTTATCTGTATTGCCTTGTTTCATTCTAAAAAAACAGCCTATGACGTACAGCTTTATTCCATCCCCTTTATAGAGAAGGACACCAGTTTGCCCAGAGTTACAAAGCTAGCAAGTGGGAAAACCAGAATCAAACTCCACTTAACATCCTCCATAGGTTCTTGGACATTGCTACTTTAAGCAAAATGATATACAGCAGTTCTTCAAATAATACTGTTTTCCTTCAAGTCATTCTGTCATAACATTGATGGAAAACAGATTGGTTTGTTATAGGTCATTTGGCTGAAAGTTACCTTTTTCAAGAACCTATGGACAATGTTAAGCGAGGACTTACCATACTCCCTTCTGGTGGGCGCCTGGATGGTAGACGCAATGCTCCCCATCAAAGCATTTATGTGCATGACTTGGTAAGTATGAGAGATTTTCTTTTGTCCTGAGAAGGATGGAGTTGTTTTCAAAAGCGTTAAGGAACACTTTACAGTCTTTACAGTTGGGATGGAGAGGGTAGGGCAAGAACCCAACCGTTGGTTCTAGGTTCACGAAAAGACTGGGAGACATTGCGCTTTAGGAACTGAATGATATCTTAAGCCCGAAAGAGGGGGAAAATCCAGAATCAGGCTATCCCACTGCCCTGGCAACTCCCTCCAACCACAGACCACAGGCTCTCCTCCTAAGAATGCATTGGCAGAAGCAGTTATGAAGCAAATGGCTTAAGTGGCCGGTAGATATTCTCAGCTATCTGTCCCCAGAGAGGCCTCAGGCACCCCACTCCCCATTCTCCATCTTCTATCCCAACCGTATTTTATATTCCTTGGTGGTCCTCAGCACTGCTTAATATAAATATGCTTATCTTGTTTTCTTATCTCTCTTCTCACTAGAATGTCAGCTCCACAAAAGCAGGGATCTTATTTGTCTTGTTCATTGTTCCCCAGTGCCTGGCATATGGTATAACCTTAATAAATATTTGTTGAGTAAATGAATAAAATGTAGACAGGAGATGTACCTGGAAGTCCCAGAAATAATTCGGAGGTGTTCACTTGTGGTGGAGAAAGGTGGCTAAATGTGCTGAGATGGAAGTCACCAAGTGAGAACTAAGAGGCATCATCATTTTGAACAGGTGAAGTCTTGAAAAGTTCTGTTACAAACAACATTTCAATATAAGCATCACCACTTCCATTTTACAAATGAGAAAGCAAAGGCTCATAAAAATTAAATAAATTGCTTGCCCCTGCTCCCACAGACCATATGTGGAAGAACAGGAAGTTGCGACTCCGTCTAGCTGTTTCCATAGCTCATGCTATTTCTACTCCACCTCGTTAGTGAATGTCTACCACTGGGGCCTGTCTTCTATCTATGAGGTGGATGAAGGGAAAGAGACAACATAGGCATAAATCTCTCAAAGAACAGCTGCAACATATCTTTTATTTTGACAGCACTATGCAGGACCAAAATTAAAACAAAACAAAACAAAACAAAACAAAAACAAACACGGCCAAAGTTCATGGCCTTTGTCTGCCAAGGCACAGCCAAAACAAAAGGGAGATCTCTTTGATGTAGGTGAACTAAAATGATCTCTTCATGGTCAACTTATAACCTAAAAATGTTTATAAGCTGCAGCTACACAAAAGTGACATTGAGATATCCTTTTTCATGGACCACATAACTCTCTAGGTACCACAGCATGGGAATGATAATGTCATAAAGAAAGATACTGTGGTGTTAAATGTGTGAGGTCTTCTTATTTAAAGCTAGCTTATTTTCATTGTGGTTGACAATTATAGGATTTGTTACTTTCACTGTCCTTGAAACGTCTTTTCAAACAGCAGTGGTGGAGTCTTTGCCCATCCCTTGTTCCCTCACAACTCCCAAGAGAGTTCTGAACTTTATTTTGCCAAGTACAAAGAGAGTCAATGAGTAGTCAATGGTTGCAACTAATCAGTATTTCACCCCCAATTCAATTTCAGCAATGGAGAATAAAGTGACTTTTAAAAGGAGACCAAAAGGGAATTCTGTTAAGAACATTTCCGGAAATATATAAAGTAGGGATTACAATGACATCTTCTGTCTTTTGCTAAGAGATTTCATTTCTATAAACAATTCTTAGGAAAATAATACTAAATGCAGAAGTGTTATGCAAAAAGCTCTTTGTTGAAACAGTACTTATGATAATGGGAAATTGGAGAAAACCTAAGCAGCTACAGCAGGCAAAATGGTATGTAAGTTATAGTTACATTCATACAGGAGATATGAGGCAATAATCAAAGGATTATGAAATAACATAAGGAATTGCTTACGCTTTAATGTAAAGTGGGAAAAAGTAGAAAACAAAAATGAGTATCAGGTATCAGAATAACTATTAAAAATCTTAATACATAGAAAAAAGATTGGAAGAAAATATACCAAAACATTTAAAGGTCTAGATTTATATGCCAGGACTAGAGATTATTTTTCTTTCCTCTATTGGCTTATATAAATTTTTTAGGTATGTTTTATGTTTATATAAGGAAAACATCCTGATACACTTTATTTTTTTAGCTTTGTTTTTAAAAGAAAGATTTCCAACCTCTGTAGGAAAATAAATCCATATCAAATAATTTCTATTTGTTGATGAATGTGACTTTCAGTCTGCGTGAGATGAATCACTCAGCCTCTTTTAAAGCATTGGGTCTGAACTGGGCAGACACCTCTGAATATCCCTGAGAGAAGCAAGTGCTATTTCAGAAGTATCCTGGTGCCAAGAGAAAATAGGGATGAACAGACCACAGTTCTTTTCATATCTGAGTCCTGTTAACATCATTAAATGAGAGAACACACTGACTGTGGTAGCCAGAATTCTGAGATCATTCTCAAAATTCATGGCTCCTGGTATACACACTCCTTCTCTCGTTACTCAGACAACACTAATTTAAGTGTTGCTTTGAAAGGATTTTGCAGATGTAATTGAGGCCTCAAATTAATGAACATTAAGATACAAAAAATTTCTAGGTGACTCAATCTAATTATATGAACCCTTTAAATTCAGGCCAAGAGGTCAGCATCAGGGAATTCAGAGATCCCAAGCACGAGAAAGATCTGACGCAGCCTTGGTGACTTGGAGATAGAAGGGGCCATGAGGCAAGGAGTATAGACAGCTGTAAAGGTGGAAGTGATTGACAGTCAATAAGGAAAGAGGTACGAACCTCCAGGCTACAACCTCAAGGGAAAGAATTCGGACAACCACCAGAGTAAGTTTAGAAATGGATTTTTCCTCAGAGTCTCCAAATAAGAGCCCATTCTGGCCTCTGCACCAATGAAAATAGTAATTATCTCTGTCTTAAAATGACTGGTGAGTCTAAGCAGGTGACCCAGCCACATGCTGCTGGTCTCCTGAGCTCCAGGAGAAATGCATGTTGTTTGAAGCTGCCAAGGTTGTGGCAGGCAATATGTTACTCAGCAACAGAAAATTAATACACTTGGTATAGAATATTCATTGTGAATGCAGGAAGTTTTGAGCTCTATAAAAAGGGAATGTTTTTATCTTACTCTTACTCCCAACTCATTTCCCAGATGCATTATCACTTCAGAACATTCTGCAGTGTATTGGCAATGGTTTTTCTCCTTTACAGAGATCCAGTATTAAGTTAGAGAAGAAATAGTGGTCATAATAGTAATAAATAGATAACATTTAGAGAGCATTTATCATGTGCTAGCATTTTGCTAAACACTTTATCTGCATTCTCCCGTATAATTCCCACAATGGTCATTTTAAGACAGAGATTATTACTATTTTCATTTTGTGTTTTAGGGATTAGAGAATTGCAGACATGTATAAATCTTTATATATAAACCTGTGATATTGATATAATGGGAAATATGTATTTTGCCTCTCCCCTGGTTCCTGGCACAAAGCTGCTAAAATCTTTATAGTTTCCTAATAGGGGTGCTAGGTATATCTTTGGTTCTAATATTTGGCCTTTGATTCCAGTTCCTGACCTGGTACTCCTAATCCCTTAGAATTTCCTGGGTGATACATGTGTCTCTTGTTCTAAGGAAGTGACTTTTGATAAACTACTGGATTGGGGTTGGTCACCAGAAAGACCAAGCAGTGATTAGAAGTTTAGAACTTTCAGCCTCAGCCCCTATCCTCCAGGAACCAGAGAGGGGCTGGAGATTAGGTTAATAATCCTGCCCATGTGATGAAGTTCCATAAAAATCTCTGAATTCGGGGTTTAGAGAGATGCAAAGTTGCTGAACATGTGGAGTTGCTAGGAGGGTGGTGCCCTGGAGAGAGCATGGAAGTTCAAGTGCCCCTTTCCCCATACCTTGCCCTACACGTCTCATCCATCTGACTGTTAGTCTGTATCCTTAGTAATATTTTTTTATGATGAAATGGCAAACATAAGTAAAGTGTTAACCTGAATCCTATGAGCCACTCTAGCTAAGTAAGCAGACCTGAGTGGGTTCTGGGAACCACCAATGCATAGCCAGTCAGACAAGTTCTAGAGGCCCGTACCTGTGATTAGCATCTGGATTTGGGGGTAGTCTTGTGGTGCTGAGCCCTCACCCTGTGAGATCTGACTTCAACTCCAGGTAGGTACTGTCAGAATTGAGTTAAATTGTAGGACACCCCATTGGTGTCCACTGGAGAATTGCTTGCTGTATAGGGGGAAAATCCCAAAAATTTGGTGTCAAAAGTGTTTTATGCTTTGTTGAGAATATACTAGAAGAAAACAGTTGCTTAGTTCATTTGTTTGTTTGTTTGTTTGTTTACTACCATACA
Organism: Cheracebus regulus; assembly: GCA_963574635.1. Classification (NCBI taxonomy): domain Eukaryota; kingdom Metazoa; phylum Chordata; class Mammalia; order Primates; family Pitheciidae; genus Cheracebus; species Cheracebus regulus. The sequence goes on from CAUYQU010099753.1 coordinate 152,311, forward strand.
GAACCAAAATCTAGATCTGTCTGATCTTAAACCCATTTGCCTGGTGGAAAGTTGTGGATGGTGCTCCGAGTTCACTGTTCTCTTTCTGTTTCGTATGCTCAGGTGTGTTGCTAAACATAAGATGATGGGAAACTGAAAGGAATACATAAGAGAGATGGCAACAATTAAAAAATGCAGAATGAAGTTGTTTTGAAATGAAAGTTGACAACCAATAACATAGATTTCTTAAAATTTATTTTTCATAGAAGAACAGATAATGGAATTACATACTTAAGATAAATAATTTCCTGGGCTTGGTTTATTGAGATTTTTCAACTGTATTTTGTATTTCTGATTTAAAAATCTATCAGGGAAGCTTATTTGCAGTGAGTTAAGAGCCAATTACATAAATAGAAATTACAGACTCCATCAAGAGAGACATAATCATCTGATTCTTTTTATTAAATTCCAGTAGCATAGAGATTTAGAAAGCCAAGAAGTAAATTCTGTAGGACAAAGTAGGTCATATCCATACTATAGCCATTAAGAATTATTGACAACTATTGACAATTATTATCAACTATGAGTAACAGGATTATGAATCTAAGACAGGCCAAGTATGAAGAGCTCACTCCAAAGCAGTGCTGTCCAATAGAAGTGTAATGCAGGATGCATATGTAATTACAAATTTTCTAGTAACCACATTACAAAAGCAAAATGAAAGGGGTGAAATACATTTTAATACTATATTTAATTTAACTCAATACATCCAAAATGCTATCATTTCAACATGTAATTAACATTAAAACGTTAAGATATTTTGTATTCTTGTTCATACTATGTGCTAAAATTTAGTGTGCATTTTATATTTAATAGTATTTTAGCTCAAACTAGCCACTTTTTTTTTCTTTTCAGCAACTTTTTAATTTTATTTTATTTTACTTTAAGTTCTGGGATACATGTGGTGAACGTGCAGGTTTGTTACATAGATATACATGTGCCATGGTGGTTTGCTGCACCTAGCAACCCATCCTCAAGATTTTGAGCCCCACATGCATAAGATATTTGTCCTAATGCTCTCCCTCCCCTTTCCCCCAACCCCCAACAGGCCCCAGTGCGTGATGTTCCCCTTCCAGTGTCCATGTGTTCTCACTGTTCAACTCCCACTTATGAGTGAAAACATTTGGTGTTTGGCTTTCTCGTCCTGTATTAATTTGCTGAGAATGATGGTTTCCAGCTTCATGCATGTCCCTGCAAAGGACATGAACTCATTCTTTTTTATGGCTGCATAGTAGTCCATTGTATATATGTGCCACATTTTTTTTTTTATCCAGTCTATTATTGATGGACATTTGGGTTGGTTCCAACTCTTTTCTATTGTAAATAGCACTGCAATAAACATATATGTGCGTGTGCCTTTATAATCCTTTGAGTATATACACAATAATAGGATTGCTGGGTCAAATGGTATGTCTAGTTCTAGATCCTTGAGGAATCACCACACTGTCTTCCACAATGGTTGAACTAATTTACACTCCCACCAACAGTGTAAAAGCATTCCTATTTTTATGCGTCCTCACCACATCTGTGGTTTCCAGACTTTTTTATTTATTTATTTTTTGAGACAGAGTCTTGTTCTATCTCCTAGGCTGGAGTGCAATGGCACGATCTTGGCTCACTGCAACCTCTGCCTCCTGGGCTCAAGTGATTCTCCTGCCTCAGCCTCTCGAGTAGCTGAGACTACAGGCACGTGCCACCATGCCTGGCTAATTTTTTGTATTTTTAGTAGTGGCAGGGTTTCACTGTGTTAGTCAGGATGATCTCAATCTCCTGACCTGATCTGTCCACCTCGGTCTCACAAAGTGTTGGGTCTATAGGTGTGAGCCACCACGCCCAGACATTTCCATACTTTTTAATGATTGCCATTCTAATTAGTGTGAGATGGTATCTCATTATGGTTTTGATTTGCATTTCTCTAATGACCAGTGATGATAAGTGTTTTTTCATGTTTGTTGGCCACATAAATGTCTTCTTTTGAGAAGTGTCTTCATATTCTTCAATCACTTTTTAATGGGGTTGTTTTTTCTTGTAAATTTGTTTAAATTATTTGTAGATCCTGGATATTAGACCCTTGTCAGAAGGATAGATTGCAAAAATTTTCTCCCATTCTGTAGGTTGCCTGTTCACTCTGATGATAGTTTCTTCGGCTGAGCAGAAGCTCTTTAGTTTAATTATATCCCATTTGTCAATTTTGGTTTTTGTTGCCGTTGCTTTTGGTATTGTAGTCATGAAGTGTTTGCCCATGCCTATGTCCTAAATGGTATTGCCTAGGTTTTCTTCTAGGATTTTTATGGTTTTAGATTTTATGTTTAAGTCTTTAATCCTTCTTGAGTTAATTTTTGTATAAGGTATAAGGAAGAGGTCCAGTTTCTGTTTTCTGCATATGGCTAGCCAATTTTCCTAGTACCATTTGTTAAATAGGGAATCTTTTCCTCATTGCTTGTTTTAGTCAGGTTTATAGAAGATCAGATGGTTGTAGATGTGTATTGTTATTTCTGAGGCCTCTGTTCTGTTCCATTGGTCTACATATCTGTTTTTGGTGCCAGTATCATGCTGCTTTGGTTACTATAGCCTTGTCATATAGTTTGAAGTCAGGTAGCATGATGCCTCCAGCTTTTTTCTTTTTGTTTAGGATTGTCTTGGCTATACTGGCTCTTTTTTTGGCTCCATATGAAACTGAAGGTAGTTTTTTCTAGTTCTGTGAAGAAACTCCATGGTAGCTTGATGGGAATAGCATTGAATCTATAAATTACTTTGGGCCGTATGGCCATTTTCACAATATTGATTCTTCCTATCCATGAGCATGGAATGTTTTTCCATTTGTTTGTGTCCTCTCTTACTTCCTTGAGCAGTAAGTTGTATTCCTAGGTATTTCATTCTGTTTGTAGTAATTGTGAATGGGAGTTCACTCATGATTTGAATCTCTGCTTGTCTATTATTGGTAAGTGCTCTATAGCCACACATGGCTACTGGCTCTCACAATATTCAACATCACAGTTCTAAAGTTTATTCTCATTGGAGGCAATGTCATACACAATCAGGTAAAAGTTGAAATTGATTCTAGAGGATGGAGATCTTACTTTTTTTATGTATAAAGCACAGATGTACATGCAGTACACAAAAATGTATACAGTTTATATGTATTAAAATTTAATGGCAAGTATATTAGTCAAGAGTTCTCTAGAGAAAAAGAGCCACTAGGGCATTCATATAAATGTAAAATATATGTAAGTATATATACAGAATTTACTTTTCTTGGTTTTCAAAATCTCATATATTTACATATATACATATATATTTCATATACTTCAAAATTTAATACCATAGATAAAATGTACATCTTTTTATGCACTGTATATAATCTTTCTTGCTTTATATATAAAGTACATATATATATAAAGTGAGTAAGATTTCCCTACTCTCTAGAATCAATTTCAACGTTTAACCATTTGTGTACAACACCATCCCCAAAGAGAATGAACATTTTAGAACTATCTTTCCAATACAGTGAGAACTAATAGGCACATGTGGCACTTGAAATGTGACCACTTTGAACTGAAACATTATATAAATATAAAATACTATATTTTGAAGACTTTTAGTATGAAAAAGAAAGCAAACTATCTCATATTTCGAGAGAGAGAGTGAGGAAGATTTATTATAAGGAATCCATTGGTTCATCATGGAGGGTAGCAAGTCCAAAATTCACAAAGCTGCTGTCCCAGTTCAATTTTGAAGGCTCACAGCCTACAGTAGAACCAGGAAGAGCCAAAGTCCCAGTTTAAAGGACTTCAGGCAGGAGACTTCTTTCTGCCTGAAGAGGGTAGGCTTAGGTTATTTTTTCAGTTCAGGCCTTAACTGATTGGATGAGGGCCACCCACATCAGGGAAGACAATCTGCTCCACAGATTTAAATGTTAAACTTATCCAAATAGACCCTCATAGAGAAACACTCAAAATAACATTTGACCAAATGTCTAGGCACATTGTGGTTCAGTCATGTTGACACATAAAATTAACCATCACAGGGTGATTATGAAAAAAAAAAGTCTAAAAGCCTCCCTAGTGGGTGGGGGAAGTGGTTGAAAAATGCTGTTCTAGAGAGACCCCCTACATGACTGAGGGCTGACCCTTCCCATTTTAAAAAGATGAAATGCTGTAGAAAGCAGCTGAAGCTTTAGCAAAGCACAAAGGCCAAGAGTTTAGTCCCCAGAAATGTGCCGTCCAGTGTGGTCACCACTATTTTAAGTGGCAATTTAAATGTAAATTGAATTAAAATAATAATAAATGTAGCACTAGCCACATTTCAAGTGCTTAGTAACTCCATGTGGCTAGTGGCTACCATATCCGAGAACAGGTGGAGAATTTTCATCATCGCAGAAAGTTCTACTGGAGTGCTGCTCTTGGGTGTGGTGAGTCAGGAATCAAACCCTATTTCTGCCAAATTGCTGTGTGTAAAACCTTGGGCAGGTTACTATACCTTTCCTTGTCTCTTTGTCTTTACCTGTAACATGAAATAACAATAAAGGTACCTGCTTTAGAGAGCTATGTGAGTAGTAAATGAGTTAATGCATGTAAAAAGCCTAGTACAGTGCTGAGATATAATTAAATATTTCAGAAATGGCAGCTATTATTTCAGTCATCTTCTTCCTGTCAAGTGTTTTTTCTTTTTCTTTTTTTGCATCACTTAATATTTGCAGTATTACTGAACCTGAAAAAATAGGAACGAAAACATCCACTCAAATAACTTAATTTTGCTACTTAGATAACATTAGCTTGAAATAATCTCAATTATTATTTAAGATGTGATCTTGGTAACTCCATTATCACAGTATGTAAAATATCATTTTTATTTCAGACTGTTTGTGTGACAGAATACTTGACCTCATCAAAATTTTAATTAGTGCCTCAAATACTGATCTACTATAATTTCATCAGTATCAAAATGTAGCTGTAATAATGTCAAGAAAACAAATTGCACTAATCAGTGGTGTTTATTCACTCACACAGAACTGGCACTGGACCTGGTGAGACCATTGGCAAATGTCCTGTGGGAGGTAGCTGCTTTCTCTTCTTTGAGCATTGCCCACTTTGGTCACTTTATATAATCTAATTCAGAGCTTCTGCCCTTGTTTTTTTTCTTCCCCCAGTCACTTTTGCAATGGGTACAAACCTTGGTATTTCTCATTACAAACCCCAAGCAACTCACCATCTCAGTTTGTATGCATTGCTTATAAAGTGCCACACCAATGAATATACCAGTTTCATTCCTGCATTTGGATCTGGTGAAAATCAGAATCTCTGTATGTTGCCCACGGCAATCAGAATTTGTCTGGCTTCTGACCAGCTAAGTTCACGTATAGTCTGATTATTTCAGACTACCCAGAGATGCTTTTCCAGGAGAATGGGTGGTAGTAACATATCTAGCAGTAAAGAAAGTTTCCCAAATTTCAAATTCTATGTGATACAAAAATAGGTTTTATTTGTTTAAAGTAAATGTCAGGCACTGTTGGTTAAAGTAAATCTACAAATGAAATGTGGCAAGATGCAATATCTCCTTTAAGCAGTGGGTGCAAATCAGAATACATTTATAGTTAGTAAAAACTGGGAAAAAATAAAAAGCTGATGGGCAATGAGTACTCCATCTGCTTGTTTCAGGCCTGGAGAATATTTATTGCATAGAGCATGAGCTGCTATTTTAGTTACACTTTGGATTTAGATAAACTTTTTTACATAAGATATCCTAGCTGCTTGTGTAGTTTGATGGCTTTCTGTGATTTCCAAACTCATTTTTTTCCATATGTAATATTGAGCAGAACACAAACATATTTATTTATTTATTTTTATTTTTTTATGTTATACATTATTTTTAATAAAATAATATAGAGCAAATGTAATATAGAGAGATGTTTTCATTAATGGGCTGGGCTTGTAAGGCTTCTATAAAAAGGTGACATGTGAGTAGAGACCTGAATAAATCACAAAATTATAAGATATACAAATATCTGAAGAAAGAGAGTATGTTTTTGCCTTATATCACATTCACCACAGTGGCTTTTCCATATCATCAACTATAGCCCTACTCATTCCATTCTTAGTGACCTGGTATCCTATTTTACCGGGAATGTTAAGGCATTTTGACATGGGTTCCTTCAAATCTCTCCTCTTAACCAAATGTCTCTCTGTATCTTTATTCCACCTCTGTTGTCCTGTGACCCTCTTTGGGGAAAAAAAGAGTCTGCTCTCATGGCCAACACTAATCTCTCCATTTGTAACTGAAG